>JARFIY010000116.1:32500-113785 GCA_036346155.1 Sinelater perroti | reverse complement strand
TTGATAAAGAACTAAATGCAACTGTAACAATCAAGCACCCATTTCATGAAAACTGATGGTGGATATAAATTATGCACTATTTGCTTTCAATACATAATTTACAGTAATCTTCAATAAAGTATGTAAATAACTAATAACGAACAATATAAATTGAATTTATATACGAAGAATACAATTAAGTTCCTTAAAAGTATAGTTTTGTTACAAATTATTCATCATTATTAATTAAACTAATATTGTCTAAGTTTAAATCATAACGTTACAAATGTCTTTGTTACACGATATATGTCCCCCCGCGAATGACATAAAATTACAAAAATATATGCTATTTAAGAGTGAAAACATTAATTAATTGAAACAGCATTTTTAAAGAACAAGAAGTCGAAATTTTTATATATAGAAGAAAGTGCTACAACATAACTATATCGAATTTAAAATAGTTATTTGTACGAACTAAACGAATAGCATATCTTAATAAAAATTGTACATGCGCAACATTAGCTATACTTAAGCAATTTCCAAATGTATGGATTTTTAAAATATTTGTCCAAGCTACTTACCAATAAATACCTACAAATGAATTATAAATTTTTAGGTTATTTAAATTAAGTGCAAATATAAATAGATTTTATTACGTACAGTCACACCTATTGCTTGTGTCAAACGATTTGTCTATTTTAAAAAAGTTTGTGAAATAGAGATATAAAAAGAAAAATAAATTAAAAGGAGCGTCATATGGAATAATAAAATATAGGGTGTTCTATTTGAAAATCTTGGTTAATTAAAGTTTGAAAATCACCATATTAGTTAGCCTGTAGAGAACATCCTGTACAATAATAACAATTTTCAATTAGTTTAGATTCTTCACTTTAAATATGCCAAATATCATTTTCTGAAATTTAATTTCAAAATCACTGTGATTAATTTGGTTAAGACCTTACTTTTCACCTTTAGTTGCCTTTTTTTGGACAACTTGGCAACAGCGCAAAGTAATCCCAAAAGTAATACATCGTTAAAAAGACAATTAGATATAGTATTATTTGGATAACTTAGACAGTTAAAAATACTTGAATAATGGTTTTTTTACATGTAATATACCGTTTAGGATATATCGAACAATGAACCATTAAACGGACACACTGTATATCTGCAACATGCTGAAATTAAGTTAATGTATCTTTTTAATTTTAGTTTAAAAAAGGAGGAAATTAATTTATTATTTATTATTTAAAAGCATTTATATTTCTACGTCTATACAATAAACACTGTGTTATCATATCAATTATTTTTAGCAGAAGCATCCAGAAACATAAGATGATGATTTTTAGTCTGCTCGTCTGTTTTTCTGAATGTCTAAGTATTTGTAAACACTACAATTCTCAGACAAAAGAACCAATTGTCACTAACAGTCTGTTCCACTTTTTACTATTTTGTATTGAGTAATTTATATTTGAATGTTGGTTATAATAAATAAAATTCTTGACATACTTATACTTCTTTATTTACTGGAAATCATGTACTAATTTTACAAAATTAGATACAAGCTATACCACTAAAACAAATATAGCGTGTAGAGTTTTTTTACTTTCACTCATACACGGACAATACGCTTTTTTAGGATGGACGTGCAAATAAAATTTCATCGACACCACAAGCAACTATGGCGTGAATTCTCCGGCACAAGTTTTTTCCTGTATAGTTAGAACATTTACTAATAATTTTAGAATTCATGCCAGCATAATCTTTAGCCATAATCCACGTCAGTAGTTGTTATAGGCCGGTTCTGGCACAAACGTGTCTCAACACGTTTAGGTTTGCAACTCGGCTAAGCAGCCCCCCGCCCCACACCGCTAGAGGGCGCTGTGGTTTGCAACTCGGCTAAGCAGCCCCCCGCCCCCGTACGCTAGAGGGCTCTGTGGTTTGCACCTCGGCTGCCCCCGTCCGCTAGACGGCGCTGTGTTTTGCACCTCGCCTGCCCCCCTCCGCAAGAACTCGCTGCGGTTTGCGCCTCGTCTAAGTACTCCCCGCTCGGTGTTTCCTCCGTTCGCCTCTAGATGCCGTCAAATAACTTTCACCCCTCGCCGCCAGGTGCGTGCGGTTTTTTCCCGCGGTTTTGCCACCGGGCGCCGAGGCGCCCAATGGGGCACGTCATGGGGGCACGTCATGGGGTCTAGTTTCCGGGGCCTAGTTTCCGGGGCCTAGTTAAAGGGGCCTAGTAAACGGGGCCTAGTTAAAGGGGCCTAGTTAAAGGGGCCTAGTTTCCGGGGCCTAGTTAAAGGGGCCTAGTTTCCGGGGCCTAGTTTCCGGGGCCTAGTTACCGGGTGAAAAAAAGTGGCGAGATTCGAACTGCTACCCCCTTGTTCCTGAAACAACTATGTTAACCGTTAGCCTACGCTCTAACGTAGAATAAAAATAAAAAACGTTTATAAAATTTTTTTGGATAAAACTGACTGCTGCTTCATTTAATTTTTACACCATTCAACAAAAGCCATTGGTCTAACAGCTAAAAAGAGGATATATGGGTATATAAAAAATTAATAAACTTATAATAAAAATATTTATTTTACAATTTTACAGGGTAACAAGTTCTTTACCATATTTTAATTTTACTCCACAAAAATTTTGTGGGAAAATTCATTCCACCAAAAAGAATTATTGTGTGGGTTCTGAGTAGACCCTAAATTAGTTTAGCGCATATTTAGCATAAATTCCCTCGTGTTATTAGGCTCGCAAATTTTCTTCATTTTAGGGATTCGGCAACGTGAGCGTGTTTGAACCTTGTAAGCGGCCGGTACCTAATTTTGTGTTTCACTTTTTTTTTTTTTCCAATTTCGTGTAAGGTGTTTGCTTCGTTAAGTTAACTTTTTTTCTGTTTTTTCAAATAAAATAAAACTCCGGGCCCCAATTGTTTTCCTTTTCCACGGGCCGAAACCTCAGAGATGTTCTATTTTTGTGATAAGCCCATTGGCTATTAACGGCATTTCGCCTTTTAGGGTAAAAATTCGCACTTTTGTTGAAAAATATTTCTTTGCAGGCTCAAAATAGTTATTAACCCGTAATTATAAAATCTTTAAAAACTGGTGCTGCATTATTCTTTTTAAAGCAAAAACAAGGGTAATAACAAACTTTGTTTCATTAAGAAATAATAAAATTATTTGAATTTTGGTAAATCACCAATCTTTTTCGTAAAAAATAGTTTAAATGAATCAACAGATTTTTATTGTTTATTGGATCCAAATCTACTCTTCGAGCAAAAATTTCTGGTGATTAAAAACCCACGTAATTCACAAATAAAAATAAATTTTATCAATAACCGAGTTATTTTCGGGCCAAAAAATTTTTATTACCAATTCAAATTAAAACAAGGTAAAATAACCCATTGAAAAAAAATTTTAACCCGAAATTGTTTTCAGCCACGTTGGTTAAAAAAAGCCTAAAAACACTTAAAATTGTTTAAATTTTCATTTTGGTTCAGAATGTTTGAATTTTATTGAGTAAAAATCATTTTTTGAGATAAATATTCTTGAAGGTTAAAAACTCTACTAATTGGTGAATAAGCACTTTAAATCTTAACTGCGTTAGTTTTATTAATTCTTTAAACAAGGTATTATTTCTCGGTCCTTAGGTTATCACACATTAATGTTTTTCTTCGATTAGATAAACCCTGTAACAATTAATCCAAGCGCTATCAATCTTCAGCCAACAGCAAATTATAAAACCACCGCAATTCAAAATGATTTTCCATGAACCAGGTCCTGACCCTTTATAGGCATTTAAAATTTTTTAAACGAATTGTAAAAAATAGAATAGTTGTTTTTTTTGTTAAGTAATTTAAATAAATATTTAAAAACAAAAGTAAGTTTTTTCACAACGTATTGCGGTTTAGAACCCAAAATTTGATAATAACAACCGAACGAAAATTCGTTTATGCTGCTAGAGTCGCGCGTGACCATTAAATTTTTAAAGGAAGATTTTAAAATCGGAATTGCTTTGCAATATTTAAATTAAAAAAAAAAAAAATTGCGGTTTTAAAATACAAACTAATTGTTAAACAGTTTATAAATTCAAAACAAAATGGCTTAGGATTGTGCATTAATAAGAAAATCTTAAACGTAAGGCGGTCGAAAGATTGGTACTATAAAACAGCTGACTAATAAAAATTAAGCAAATTTTTCAACATTCCTTTTAATCCCAATTTTTTGCGAAACACTCAACTGGAAGGGAATGATTGGAAAAAAACACAACATTTGGAAACAATAATTTAAATTTAACCGGCTTTTTTAGGCTACAAACGGAATTGGAAAATTTAAAACAAAAATTGTTCATTTTTAAAGATTCCTGGGAGAAAGCAAATTAAAAGCAAGAAGTAACTAGTCCACTAAAAGTAAATGTGGAATTTTAAACAAAACCTGTTGTAAACAATGAACTGATGCAACAAGAGTTTACCTTTAATACGAAAAACCAAAAGTGGGTTTAGCTAACGCCCTGAATGAAAATGCAATGAACGAATGGTTCCGACGAACATTGTCGATGTGTTAATGGAAAAACTCACAAACTTCTCCGAGGAAGGTAGTGGCTGGGCTCTCTACAAAATTATTTCGTTAATGGTGAATTTTAATAAGACAACTTATTTTCACGCTTCTTCGTATATCGATTTACCGAATGAAATTAAGGCTTGTTTGTAAATGTTAAAAAAACGATGAGGCCTGTTTTGCATGGGCTTTAATGTCTGCATTATTTCCAGTTGCCAAAATCCACAGCGGGTCGTTACCCTACAAAGGAAGTTTAAATTTTAAATTAATTTTCCGATGACTGTGGACAAAATTCCCAAATTTCTTAGACAAAACCGCAATTTTTCCATAAACGTTTATGGGTTGATTCGAAAATCGAAGAAATTACGTCACCGTTCCTATTTATTTGTGTGATGAAAAGAGACAAAGCATGTTAATTTACTAATGATACAAGAACATTTGAAATTGTGAAGGATGACTTAGAAACAGAAAATGGTGAGAAGGTGCTGCTGCTGTTTCAGACTTTTACGATTTTTCCGAAAGTTTCGATAAAATATCATTATTGTTGGATAAAAACTCTAGATTAGTTAGTTCGCAGTTATCCAAAATGCTCATAAAAATATATTTGCGAAAGATGTTTACACTATTTTTAGCGAAGAAAAAATATTCACGAAGTAGATTGTAAGGATGTAAATAATTGTAAAATTGTATTACCGGCAGGAACTAATCTTTATTTTAAAAATCAACGACATAAATTGCTGACACCTTATGTTGTATATGCGGATTTGGAATGTTTGGTGAGAGACTTTAAAGATGTAGAAACTATAGATACCGTTAAATATAAAGAACATACAGCATGTAGCATTGCATATTACCTTCATAGCGCTTATGATAACTCATTATCACGTTTAAACTTTACAGGGGAACGACTGTATCGAATGGTTTACGAGGGTTGACGAAATTGCCCAAGCAGTCTTTCGAGCATCCTAAACTTATGAATCCGTTGAATGAAATACAAGAAAACGAGTTTGCATCCTCATCAGTTTGTCACATATGTGAGGAACCATTTTTGACGTAAGTGTCCGTGTAAGAGACCATTGCATTTTACAGGTAATTACAGAGGCCGGCTCACGTGGGCTGCAACTTAAATTACAAAATTTCGGCACGATACCGATATTTTTCACAATTTTTCGGGATATGACGCGCATTTTCTGATAAAATCTTAGCTACAGCTATACCCGGTCACGTGTCTCTATTGCCGAAAACTAAGGAACGTTACATTTCTTTTACAAAGGACATGCCCGATTCTAATATTAAATTTAGATTTGTAGATTCGTTTCGATTTATGAGTGACTCCTTAGATAAATTAGCTTCCTATTTAGAGTTTAAGGACTTTGATATTTTGCGAAATGTTTGTTCCGATTTTAATTGCGAACAGTTACAACTTTTAAAAGGGGTCTATCCTTACGAATATATGGATAGATGGGAAAAATTGATGATAGAGAACTGCCACCGAAAAAAAATTCTACATAAATTAAAAGATAGCCATATTTCCAATGACGACTATGAACATGCTCAACATGTATGGCGGTCCTTTAATTTAGCAAACCTGGGGCAATATAGCGATATTTACCTTAAAACGGATGTGCTCTTGTTGGCGGATATATTTCAAAATTTTCGAGTTAAATGTTTAAAGATTTAGAGTTAGATCCAGCTCATTATTACACAACGCCTGGCTATACGTGGGATGCAATGTTGAAACAAACGAAAATAAAATTAGAATTGCTTACGGATATAGATATGTTGCTTTTGTTGAGCGTGGAATTCGAGGTGGAATTAGTCAGGTATGCACTAAAGCAAAGCAAACAAAAATATATGCAAAATTATGATTCAAAGAAACCTAGCAAATATTTACTTTATCTTGATGCGAACAATTTATATGGTTGGGCAATGAGTCAGAGTTTACCGTTTAAAGATTTTAAATGGTTAACTGAAGGAAAAATCAATTTACTCGATTGTCAGTCTATTTTAAATATTAATGATGACGGCGACGAAGGTTTTATCTTTAAGTAGATCTAGATTATCCATCTTCTTACACGATTTTCACGATTTTCCATTTTGTGTGAACACGAAGCACCGCCCGGTGCTAAGCAAAAAAAATTACTTACAACTTTGGAGCCAAAAACTAGGTATGTCATACACTATCGCGCATTAAAGCAGTGCCTCAGTGAGGGGTTAGTACTTAAGAAAATTCATAGAGCAATTAGTTTCAATCAATCGCCTTTTCTAAAAGACTACATCGACTTGAACACTAACTTAAGGACGAAAGCAACAAATCCCTTTGAAAAAAATTTATACAAATTGTTAAATAACGCGATATTTGGTAAGTCGGTTGAAAATTGTAGAAAACATAAAATTATAAAACTCTGTACTAAATAGGGGGAATATAAAGCTCGACCAAATTTTCATAGTAGAACAATTTTGATGATAATTTAGTTGCCATCGAACTAAATAAGTTGGAAATTGAATTTAAAAAATCTATTTAGGAATGTCAATTTTAGATATTTCCAAAACGTTAATGTATGATTTTCACTATCAATTTATAAAATCATTTAATCATAAAGATGTGAAGCTGCTATATATGGATACGGATAGTTTGTTATATCAGGTGATGTGCAACGATGTGTATGATATTATAAAGTTAAATAATGCCAAATTTGACACATCAGATTTTGCCAGCAATAAAACCATTCCACTCCGTAACAAAAGGTGCTAGGACTTATGAAGGATGAAAATAATGGTAGAATTATGACGGAATTTGTAGGCCTGCTGTCTAAAATGTATGCTATAAAATTGAAGACACCGATATTGTAAAGAAAAAAGGAGTAATGTACAATATTGTTAAATGAATTTAAGTTTCAATGATTATATCGACTGTCTTTACAAGAATAATATTGTATTTACTCAGGAAGTATATGGTGTAAATCATAATGTATAAGTGGGGCAAAAGAAAGTTGCTTTAAATTGATAATAAAAGATATATATTAGATAATGGTATTGATACTTTACCGTATTAAAAAAAATTCCCAAAGTTGATTAGTTAGTATTTATTTTGTATAATGAAAAAAATAAAAAAGTTATTAAAATATGCGTATTTATTTATTGATACACCACTGTAACTTAAGCAATATTCTTTTTATCCACGAGTCATGAGACTTGTTAAGTCCGAACGCAAACAAATTTTTACCAAACCTTTTCTACTAAATATTATGAGGCTGGGGAGTCTGCAACTCTTCTGCATAAAATTGACCAAGAATCGGTTTGCCTTCAGAGTCCTCCAGTAGATAAGTTACCGGTTTACCTGTTTTAATTTTAACAATTTTAAATATCTCCGTGGACCAGTTGGTGTATATCCTTTAGCGAATATAGACTTGTACTTGGAAATTCTTACGTAGTCTCCAGTTCTAAACTTTACCCCCAATGATTTTAACACTTTTTAGGGGGATTTTCGTTGAGGCAATAACTTCCTTAGGTTTCATTTTAATAGTTCTATGTTTTCTATCGTTATATTCTGCAGTGACGGTATCCAGTATATCTACCCATTTATATTTTCCTCTAAGGCTAAAGGCCTTATAGAGAAATTTTAACGTACCCTACACGCAGCAATTGCAGCTTTTTCACACTAACGATGAGTAATGGTTTATGTTATGTTTTCATTACAGCAGTGAACGCTTTGTTGTAGAATTCTTTACCCTGATCTGTTTGTAAGTTGACTGGAACTCTATTTTTACTTAGTATTGAAGCCGCGGCCTTAGAAACTTCAGCGCCACTTTTCGTTTTTAGGGGGCGAGTCCAAAGAAACTTTGAATAACAATCAATTATCGCTAATAAAAATTGTATCCCTTATTGTGCCTGGAATATTGTTGAAATTCCGCCAAGTCAGCTTGCCACAAATCATCGAATCCATGTATGATCGTTTTCTTCCTAGGAAAGTTCTTTCTAGCCGGTCTGTGCAACTCCCTCACCACTTGTTCCATTTTTACCGCCAATATACGGTTCGTTTGTAACTTCCACTTCCATACGTCTTTTTAGCGCATCCAAATCGGCTTTTAGGTTAACTATTTCTTCGATAGTATCCTTTCTAAATTGCACTGCTGCATATTGTTCGGTCTCGTTGAAGCTTTCTATATGATTACGAAGATGATTTGTTATAATTGCTTTTATACCATCCACGTACAGCTTATTGACAGCTTCAGAATCTGTTTGCGGTTTAGCAATATTAAAATTTTTCTTTTTTAGCATTATAGTTTCCATCCTTTTCCAACATTAAACACTTACGAGATTCTAAAGAACTTATTTTTCCCAATTTTGCTATAAGTTCCGTTTTCACATTACTATACAACTTTTGACACAGCGTATCAACGTAAATTTTATTAGCGGCATCTTTGTCAGATTCAGGATTTCCCAAGTTTTCAATATTTTAAAATTACAGTCATACTTAGTTTGAAGGTAATATTTTAGTTTAAGACATCATTATCATTTGCAGGATCGGATACCTCAACGATGCGCCTTTTACGTGAATTAAAACACCATTATCGTCCAAAACTAAAGCACTTTTTTTTACAACATCAAACTCATCAACGGATCGTTCACATTACTAGTCTCTTATTTTTGATGTCATAATTTCCATCGGTAGTGAGGTTGAATCCAATACCTGGTTCGCCTTTTTACCGCCTTTAATGTTTCCGTCCAAACTTATCTACGCTCATTTTGTACTGTTCACATTATACACCTCATTAAGCTATTATACCTTCTTCCCAAGCTCTTCTTCGATATTAATAATTTCGTTATCGTGTCCAGTATGACCGACATTTTAGAGGCTTGTAAAAGCCTTTGGGCTACTAATTCACGAGGTGTATTCCAATAAACATATTCTTTAGCCTATTATTTTCTTGTTTTAAACCATACCCTGTCGATTTTGGGCGAGAGTTCCCAAAACTAACGGTTTTATTACACGTTGATACTTGCGTCCCTTTGTGCCTTGGACTTGTTCGGAAGAGTTATAATGTTTTCTTTGATTTGTATCTGTCAGAATTTTTTATAAATTTTCTCATCCTCACTAGTGTACCGTTTGGGTTCCTTTAATACCATCAGCTCATATAAGCCATGCGTACCTTTATACTTTTTACCTTTTATAACCATGTCTGGACCTTGAATGTCTATCGAAGAATCTCCAATAGCCCATTTATCCATATTAGGATCATCACGAATTCCATAAGTGTGATCTACTCGCCCTTTCACATCATTTATGAGCAATTCTACAAACTGCCGTGGGAGAGGATCGTATTGTTCAAGAAAGTCTCTACTTATGTTGGGATCGTTCAATAATTGCGATAAATCTTGTGACGTAGCTGTGAATACATTTTCATCTTCAGATTCCGGGTGTGATTGATCAACATCTTCGGTTTCTAAGAAGGAAAGTTGTTTACGTGCCTTGGCAATGTCGCTTCTAATGTTTTCAATTTTTTCTAAAGGAGATTGTTTAGGTTCAGTTTTCCAGACGGTTCCGGTTCTGGTTTGAGCTCAAGTTTTACCCTTTCTGAGGTTGATGTTGGGAGGATTCCAAGTTTTTAATGGATCTACTATAGGTTTATAAGCAGTTTCCACAAACCGTTTTGTTTCACGTTCCCCTTTCTCCAATACCTTATATTTGCGTTTAATAGCAGCTCGAGCTTTAATTAGCTTTTGCTTAATTACTTTTTTTTGGGATCCATCGAATGCTTCTAAAACAATAATTCTTATAGCTGTCTTGGGCGGTTTTTTGATGCGGTTTTGAGCGGTCTCTTGCGATGGGTTTTGATGCGGTCTTGAAGCGGTCTTCAAGCGGTTTTGATGCGGTTTTGATGTGGTCTTGAAGCGGTCTGAAGCGGTCTTCAAGCGGTTTTGATGCGGTCTGAAGCGGTCTTCAAGCGGTTTTGATGCGGTCTTAAGCTGTTTTGATGGGCTCTGAAGCGGTCTTCAAGCGGTTTTGATGCGGTTTTGATGCGGTCTTCAAGCGGTTTTGATGCGGTCTGAAGAGGTTCAGATATAAAAACACTTAAGAAATGGTATTTGCTTCACCGACTAAACCTCTATGGTATTTAGACTAATTAGTTTAGCTTTATATAGCAATCAAAACCTTTCCGGTATCTACCATCCTCAAAATCTTTAATTATGCTTAGAAATCCATACTTGTCTTTCCAACATTCTGAACATATTGTTTTAAACAGCTCAAATGACATATCAGTGCCCACGTGATCATCATACACATGTTTCAAGTTGAGATTGTCTTGTTTAAAAAGAACAATCATGTTGGAATTATCACGAATCAGTTGCTTTGGAATAATGGAATACGTTTGACATAAATACAGAGAGTCTATTCCATTGTGACGGCCCATACTAAAATAATCTCGCATTACATCTTGCTTGTCACAAGCAATATCGTCGAATATCATTATAGAATGATTTTTAGCCTCTTTCGGCGGTATAATATTTATTTTATCAGTGAATGCGTTGTACGTAACTCGTTTCATGGGCTTTATCAAACGCTCTAAATAAGAATACTTTGGTTGTTCTAGAGTCTTCGAGTACACATACACATTTTTGAAGGCAAGACCATTTGGAGATTCTAGTAAACTAATAACAGTATTCGTTTTACCACATCCGGACGGTCCACAAATAATGCCTCTAATAGAGTTAGGAAAAAGAGATCCATGTTTGCTCGACACAGAATTTTCTAAAAAACTATGATTATCAATGTGTAAAGAATACGGTTGCTTGACAAACTTCATGATTATAAATGATCCGTGATGAAATTACACCGCATATAAATAGTTTTTCATAACTTGACACAATTAGTCAATGGCGAAACGTTACAGAGGTGAGGGTGTTGTGGACACCTTAATAAACAAACTTCCATTTGAGGCACATATACCTGGATATAAATTTTGCGGGCCCGGGACAAGACTACAAGAACGGTTGGCTAGAGGTGATCGCGGAATAAATGCGCTAGACGAAGCTTGCAAAGAACACGATATCGCTTATTCCCGAAAGCGTGATTTAACATCCGACACGAGGCAGACAGAATTTTGCAAGAAAGAGCTTGGGAACGAGCCAAATCGAAAGACGCGAGTTTGGGAGAACAAACAGCCTCTTGGGTAGTTACAACCGCTATGAAAGCTAAAAGAAAACTTGGCATGGGCAACAGCAACAGAAAAAGTCTGAAAGAGGCATTATTCCCAAAGAAGAAGAAACAGCATATTAGAAGAAAGACTTTAGAGGTGGAGTACTAAATAGTGTGATGGCAGCTATTAAGAACAATGGCTCGAAACATTAAACAACTTATAAAGCAGAGTTTGCTCACTGCTAAACAGCTGTAAAAGTTCTGGGCGGTAAGAAGAATGTAAATTGATTCCATTTATTATTTTTTTAGTGCCTTTTATTTGCTGGATTATCAGCTGTTGGTGCCCTTGCTGGTGGAGCTAGTGGAATTTAAAGCTGTGAACGATGCCAGGTCGGCTAAAAAACAATTAACCGAATCTGAGAGACATAACAAGACCATGGAAGCAATAGCTCTAGGCAAAAAAGGAAGTAGTTTGTATTTGAAACCGTTCAGAAAAGGAATGGCTCTCTATTTGAAACCATACTCAAAAACTTGTAAACTTGCCTCGAGACCTCTGACAGATAATGATCTTAGAAAATATGCAAAGCACGTTCCATACTTTAGAGGCGTATTTATGCGTGATAATTTACCTGCTAAGCCTCGATTTAACGAAAGTGCAATTGTAAACTTGGACGATAACACAGGACCAGGTACCCATTGGGTTGCATACAAAAAACGTGGGAAACAAGTCACATATTATGACAGCTTCGGAAACCTAAGACCCTTCATTGAATTGATACGCTATTTCCAAGGATGTAATATTAAATATAACCACGAAAGGGAACAAAACTATAATACTACTATATGTGGTCACCTATGCTTAAAATTTTTATATAACAGTAGTAAACTATAAAGATGTTGCTTAATGTGGCTCTCCAGTAGTCATGTCTCAAACGTTTACCTTGACAGGTGCAAATAACGTGCTAAGTGTCAATTATTTTCCACCCATCGAATTAAAGTCAAACTACCGTTACGGATTGGGACTTGTTGGATTTTATGGGTGTAACTCTTTAGAAACATTTATCCGGGCAATAATAAATTCTATTACGCCGATAATGTGATCACGATTCCTTCGGGTGCATATGAGATTAATGAAAAATAATTACCTACAATCGAACTTAAATACAAAAGCAATTAAGTTAAAGCCGAACAACAACACCCTAAAAGTTGAAATTAATTGTCATTATAACATCGACTTTACAAAACCCGATTCTATAGGTCCGCTTGGCTTTTCACCAAGATTATTGGGCTGGTGTAAAACACGAGTCCGACTTAGACGTCCAAATCATAAAAGCCACTTATTCACGTGGAAACTAATATTACTGGTGGCGCGTATCGTAACAGTTCTTTGTCCCACGTCATATATGAGTTTGATATTTCCGTAGAGCCCGGGTACAGACTGGTCAAGGAACCTTCGAATATAATTTATTTGCCAGTATTGTGCATCAAATAGACAACATTACCGTACGACTTGTCGATCCAGGAGATTTGATTGACTTTGGAAACGAGCAGATTACTATCAGACTTGAATTGAAGCAGTATGGGGCTAAAGATTTTTTAATCAAAAGAGCCGCATTCTTGAACCAACGACCAGTGAGCATTTGTTAGCCGACAAGTACGCGTTGACTGCAGAAGACGTGGCTTTTTTTTTTATACAGTGTTGAGCAGATATGGAAGAAGCGTTAAAAACGTTTTCAATACAGTCAGCTTTGAAGACATGATTGTGGAATGCGATCGTCGTTCTTATCATCCATACATACCAATGCATACGATAATTCGGATGAAATTAATTTGGTTATACAGAAGGGTGACCTGATAACTGCAACTTACAACAGTGTTCTATACATTGAAGGTACTCTTACACCGAAAGAAGAAAATAAACCTTATGAACTCACGAACAACTCGCCCCTGTTTTTGTTTAATGAAATTCGATTTATATTAGGAGATCAAACAATAGAAACAGTGCGTCTACCCGGCATCCAAGCTCGATAAAGGGTTACGTTTTTCGAAGAAAACAAACAAAATGTTTGAAGCAAGCAGGTTGGAGTCCATTGAACGAGAATTTGCAAATAGTTGATCCCAGAAACCGCTTCTTTTGCGCATCTATTCCTTTAAGTCATGTTCTCGGTTTTGCAGAGGGGTACCGGAAGCCTATCATCAATATGAGACAAGAACTAATTCTTGTTCGTGCAAAATCGGACGCAGACTGTTATAAAGGTGAAACGGAAGTGAAGATATCTGTTACTAAAATTCTGTGGAAGGTGCCGTACATAATACCCAATGATGCTGCAAAATTGAATTTGTACGCAAAATCAAAAAATCCCTATACCAATAGCTTTCCATGCAAGAGATCTTTATATTTACCCTACGCTACCCTTCGAGATCATTGGTGTGGGCTGTAAAAGCAGCACTGGTTTTCAGAGACCTCAATGGCTATTAGTAGCTTTCAAACGGATAAGCGTAATAACAAATCTGCAGTAGCATCCGACTTTGGGCGTGGATTTGATTACTTTGAAGGCAAACATTAACAACAGGAGATACCCATACGAGCAGCAAAATTTGGATTTTGAAAATAACAAATATACCGATGTGTACGAAAAATACTTAATTTTAGGTCTCAGTATTACTATGATGAATTTGCTTGTTCCTTGTTTGATTACAGACAATTTAAAGATAAGCCAATTTTGTTATTAATTGCACGAAACAGAACGAAAGTGTTCACAATGTAGTGGTAGACTTAAAGTTAGAAGTGGAAGCTTCAAAATCTTTTGTAGCCCAACCGCTTACTGCGTCATACTTCATGATGTTCTTTTGAATACGAGCCATTCTCAAGTTTGGTGCGCAAATCATAAGTTAAAATACACAAACTATAAATATATTATTCGATTTATGTATTTCAAGTCATAAATAAAGATATGTGTTTTACTAGATGCTATTTTTTAACTCCCACCACTCCTGTGAATAGATAAAACGTAGGGCTGACCCAAACAGGATTTCAGTGCGTGTTAAAAACCGTTTTTTTCCAATGCGGTTACTTTTATCGCTTGTTTGTAAGGTGTATTGAAATATGGTCAACCTGAAAAATATTTTTTTGCGCTCGAAAAAATGGAACTGCGGTTATTGATAAAATTCTATTTTTTATTTGTGCAATGTGCACGTGTGGTTTTTTAATCACCACCTTGAAACTTGTTTGCTCGAAGAGTAGTATATTGCGATGCCGCTATATAAGAGCAATAAAAAATCTGTTGATTCAGTTTAAACTATTTCTTTATCGAGAAAAGCAGTGGTGATATTACCAATAATTACAATGAGTAAGTTGATTATTATTTCTTAATGAAACGAAGAGTAATTGTTATTACCCTTGTTTTTTAGACTTTAATAAAGAACTAATCGCAGCATCCACGCATTTTTAAACGATTCGCTTATAATTAGGGGTGTCAAGTGAACGAGTATTTTGAGCCTGCAATGAAATATTTCATCTCAACAAAAATGAATTTGGTTACCTCAATAAAAGTTGCGAAAGTCGCATTCTGTTAGATACGCAACAATGGAAAAGCTTATCATCAATTAAAGTAGAACATCTCTGTAGGGCTTTCAGAAGCAACCGTGAGAACAATGGAAAACATATGGTGAGCCCGGACGTTTCTATTTTATTTGAAAATAACAATGAAATTAAAAAGTTAACAATTAACGAATGCTTTATAATCACCTTACACGAAATTGCGAAAATATTTAAAATAAAAGATGTAATTGACACAAAATTAGAAGATATCAACGAGTCCGCTTATCAATGGATCTACGAAAGCTTTACGCTGCACGTTGCCGAATCCCTGGAAAATGAAGAAAATATTAGCGATGCCGTAATATTATCACGAGGGAAGTTTATGTCTCGAAATATGCGTCTAAACGTAGATTTAGGGTACTACTGCAGATACCCACACAATAATTCTTTTCTGGTGGAAGTCGTCGCAATTTTCCCACATAAATTTATTGTGGACGTAAAATTAAGAATATGCGATGAAAGAACTTGTTACCCTGTAAAAGTTGCATAAAATAAATATTTTTATTATAATTGCTTTATTAATTCTTTTAGTATACATATATCGCTCTTTTGTTATGCTGTCCTCAGACCGGAAGTGGCTTTTGTTAAGTTAATCGGCTCTGCTAAAACATGTAAATGATAGCAGCAGCAGCGCCAGTTTTATACAAATAAAGATTTTATAATTTTACTTGTTTTTTTATTTCTATTCTTACTACGTTAGAGCGTAGGCTAACGGTTAACATAGTTGTTTCAGGAACAAGGGGGTAGCAGTTCGAATCTCGCCACTTTTTTTAACTAAAACTGGCCCGGAAACTAGGCCCCTTTAACTAGGCCCCGGAAACTAGGCCCCGTTTTAACTAGGCCCCGGAAACTAGGCCCCTTTAACTAGGCCCCGGAAACTAGGCCCCGGAAACTGGGCCCCATGACGTGCCCCCATGACGTGCCCCCATTGGGCGCGCCCTCGGGCGCCCGGTGGCAAAACCGCGGGAAAAAACCGCACGCACCTGGCGGCGAGGGGTGAAAGTTATTTGACGGCATCTAGAGGCGAACGGAGGAAACACCGGGCGGGGAGTACTTAGACGAGGCGCAAACCGCAGCGAGTTCTTGCGGAGGGGGGCAGGCGAGGTGCAAAACACAGCGCCGTCTAGCAGACGGGGGCAGCCGAGGTGCAAACCACAGAGCCCTCTAGCGTACGGGGGCGGGGGGCTGCTTAGCCGAGTTGCAAACCACAGCGCCCTCTAGCGGAGGGGGGCGGGGGGGCTGCTTAGCCGAGTTGCAAACCACAGCGCCCTCTAGCGGAGGAGGGAGGGGGCTGCTTAGCCGAGTTGCAAACCTAAACGTGTTGAGACACGTTTGTGCCAGAACCGGCCTATAACAACTACTCACGTCACCAGTAGAATTTACTATACCAAGCTTTTGAAAAGCACAAGTGAAATAGCAATTAAGTTCTTCCTAAAAAAATAAAAATTAGGTAACATCCGTCTACAAAGTGAATAAATAATTGTACTTATAAACAACTCATTTAATGCCTATGTTCTAGTTTGCTTCTTATAATATATAATACTATCTAATAGAATATCAAATAAATTAATTCTAAAGTATATTATAGCTGTTTAGGGGATAATTATTAAACAATATTATACTATAACCAGTAAAAAAGACCGTCCCATAGACATGCCACATAAATCAAAGTTGTACCGCATGCGCCTCCTGACAACTGACCGACAGTTGTCAAATTACTTCGTGTTTTCACCTGTAACAGGTAAACCGTGACCTAATTCGAAAATCTAAAATATGCATGCGAAGTTTTGCAACAACCCCATTCAAATGAGGTATTAAATTTTGAAATCGGTTCATAACTGTAGAAGAAGTTGCAGTGTCAGTTACAAACACACATAATATTTAGTTATATTTTTGCCATTTTCAAGAGTAGATAAAGTAAAATTTTCTTCAGTAGCAAATACAAAATAGGGAAAGGTAGTGCAGAGTAAGACATAAATAATTTTTTATTGACTACTAGTACATGTGAATTGATATCACATATTATATGTCTTGAAACTATATAAGTCCCGAAAAAATGGTTAAAGTATTTTAGAATTTATTTTTTCATAATATTGCGATTTTGGTAAGGTTAAAGTTTTTTCTATATTAAAGTGTTTTAAAATTGAATAAAATAATTAATGTAATATAGATTGTAATGTTACCACAATAGTAAATAATTTACTTAAACTACTTATTTAGTTTACTTACAGGATATTAAATTTCTCAATAATATTTATGTATATTGCAAAAAGAATTACTAACGTAAAACATTCTACAGTCTACTGTCTTCTGTGGAATATCGGCATTTGGGGGTGATATTTACAAACTAAGGCGTTAATGCCAGAGCTTCAAAACAGTTTTTCTATTATATTTTTAACTATTCTTTAGTAAAGATCGTCCAATTAGCAATCAAGTCTTGAAATTCAACAAATTCAATAGATGACTGCCAATTTCGTCAGCGCTAATCAAAATGCGCGATAAATGGTTTGTCCTGCAAAGGTTCTTTAGTTACAAGATAACAAAGGTTTTATATCGCTGTGATTTTGTTGCAGCTAAACAATATTTTTCTAAAAATACACTTACGGTTTCATTGGACATCATTAAATCAATACGCTATGGCATGTTTTGCGGATATTAATGTAATGCAAAGAAAGACAAATATATGTAGTCGTGACGGGAGAAGAAAAGTTGAAAGTGAATATCCGCTAAAAGGAACTTTGTCTCCTCTACTGTGAAGCATTGTAATAGACGAGCTGTTAAAGACAATAAAAGAAATATACGTGGGACAATGGAATATATCCCAGAAAAGAACAACACAGTTAAGGAACGTATGCAAAGAATGTTAAACCATCATTCGTAGAATCAAAAGAAAGGCGAAGAAAGCACATGTTAGCAAGTTGAGTTCATAGAGAAGCATGGGGTCTGAAACTAAAGGTGATGTATTGCATACACATTAATGTAGTCAAACACAAATGAAAACAAACAAAATTATAAAGAATCAACAAGAAAATTAAGAAAGTGAGCAGGAGAGCTAAGAAACAGAAATGGAGCAAATTATTTTAGAACGAAGAAAATCCAAAATTCTACCAAGAAATAGAAAATGTAAAACATAATTACCAAAATAATAACACAAAGATAGTTTAAGAAATATGTGAAATACAAAAATTTTAAGATCCTAGCTAAAACATTTTGAATCAGTGTCAAATAATGAGCAATCATTGGAGGAGGCAAACAGTACGGTTTAATAGCAAGGTAGTCAAGGAGTGGTGTAAGTATCCACTTAGATGGAATTTCAAGAAATTATAAGTCAAAAAACAATAGAATTCGGGAGAAAGCGGAATTATAATAGAAACAATAAAAAATTAAACTACAATATTACAAGAAAGAATGTACAAGATAACGGTAAAAATATGAAACAAAAAAATGCTAAAAATGGTCGGATGCAATTTTAATAAAATTCACAACAAAATTGGCAAGACTGTATGTACGAATTTTAAAGGAATAGCGCTACTAGGAATCCCATAAAAGCTGCTGGCCTGGTGGATACTAAACGCGTACGTAGAAGAAAAATTTGGTAACTATTAATGCAAATTCAGAAGTAACCGATCGATAATCGATCAGATATTTACATTGAAACTAATAATGGAGAACAGTTACGATTAGAAGTTGTCCCTACATATAGTTTCCACAGATTTTCAACAGGTCTATGACACCACTGACCGAAACTATTGCAGGAAACTATTCTGAGGTTAAATAGCCCCAGAAAATTAATAAATTTAGTACGGATAACACTAGCAGAAGCCAGATGTATATTGGAGATATTACCGTTTTTTTTTTAGATAGTTTCAAGTGAATCGGGGTGTACAGTAAGGAGCTCTACTCTCGACTGTATTATTTAATATATTATTGAAAACATATTAAAAGCTAGTATATGTACATTTGAGATCAAAACAATCGACTCAGTAACGTGCTTGAATTTCGAGTAAATGCGTATTCACACCGATAACATTCCAACTAAATTTCAGTGTACTGTTTGAAAGCTTAAAAATTGTGGTTTCAAAAGATACCACTTTAACCTGTTCTGACAAAGTTATGGGTCTAATAATATATGTAACACAAAAGAGTTAGAAGGAAAAATGCGATTATGAAAGAAATATAAATGAAATCTTCAGTTGAAATTAATTTAATAATTTTTTCAATACGCGATGTTGCCACCTCTACTCCTAATTGCACTTTCCAAGCGATTACGCATAGATTGGATCACTTTTCCTATGCTGTCCTGAGATATCGCTTCCCACTCTTCAACAAACACCGATCTCCGTTCCACCACGTTCCCTGGTTTAAGATTTCTGGCCTGAACTCTTCGCAATTGGATTCGTCTGGATTACACAGAGGTCAGTCTATTTTTGATATACCGACGTCAGTCAGGTAGGTAGGGGTCACTCGCGCGGTGTAGCATCGCGTATTGTGGTGCATTAGCATAAAGTCTTCACTCACAAATACCGCAAACGGAAAATTTTCCTCCAGAATGTTCCTGATGTAGCGGTCTGCTGTTAAACCTCCTCCGCGTCTTCCACTAGTCACTAAAAACAGCTCACTTTTTCTGTGAATAGAAATGCCCGTTTACAGCAATAAACAAATCGCTTCCCTGGCCTTCTATGACTCCACGTCTCTGTCGTTGCCATGTAGGCACATCCTGGACTGGTCGGTGAATAATATCTGACTCCAAAGGCCAACGTCGCAATCGAGATATTCGTGAGCAAATTCTAGTCGCATTTGCTTTTGGATTGCAGTCAGCTTGAGATCTGTAGCTGTCTTTTTTGGGGTCAAGTTGGCTGCCTTTTTTTCACTGTCCAAGCACTGGCGACCACGTATCTGAGCGACCTCAGCTCTTGCTTGTTGTCAACGCTAGTCATATGTCTATTGCTGGAAGATATTGAGAAGAAAAATCAATCGCATTTCCCTGTTGTCACGCGCCTAAGATACTCTTTACACGTAAATGTTTTATTTTCGTTTTCCTTGAATTGTAACAAGAAACAAAAATGCGTTTGCAGCTAGTGAGTCAATTGTATTGCTTTTAAGTGTAGAAATGATCCCATTACGACATTTCGCTCATTGCATGATCAAGGAAAGGGCTGCTAGATGTAATGACGAGGCTAATCTGCAGCAAGGAAAAATCGGCTTGTGGATAAATGAGAATAGACCTAAATATATGGCAATGGATAAGGTATAAATAGTGATATAGAAAGTTACAAATAAGAAATAAATCAGTGGAAGAAAGAATGCAAAACGCAAACATCCAGAAAAAACCGTTTACATTAATTACATCAAAAGAAGTCTTGCGCAACACCAAGATTTAAATTTACCAAATGGTTATTTTGAGAATGGTGTTTAGACTTTAAACCTAAAGAACACAAATAAAATAAAGGCATGGGAAACATTTTCGTTGCAATAAAAGAGGGAGATTTATGTCACTGTACAACCAGACAGCGATCATAACGTACAGGAAAGCACAGAATATCCAATGGTCAAGACCTGTTGACAGACTCTCTGAAAACAGGGTTACACAAAAATAATGAAAAAGAACGAGGAGAGAAGACGCAGAGACAAACCCCGAAAAAAATCTCTGGAAATCATAAAAGAAGACTTGAGGAAGCTGCACGTAGCAAACTGACAAATTAAAGCTAAACAAAGCGACTAGTGTAGAAAATATGTAACGAAAGTAATACATGTGTAAATATATGCTAAGATAATCAGATAATAAGGTAACTACAATTTAGAAATTTCTTCCTAAATAAAACACAAAATGTTGAATCAATTCGAATTTTGTTGACTATTAATGTAAAGTGGAGACTTAGCAGTTACGTACGAAATACAAGGAGTCTTCGATATTAAAGGTAGAAATATTTATATTTAAAAAAATTGTTTGATACATTCCACAAAACACTACATGCTTTTATTTATTTATCCCAGCGTGACAGTAGTTTGAACATCTCTTCACGTTACTGCTGCTTGTCAAGTTGCTCGAAGTAGTCCACAACTGTGACTTTCAATTTCTTCTCATACGAAAAGCGTTTCCTAGTCATAGAATTCTACAACGACATGAATAAATGAAAATTGACGATTTTCCCATAACAAAATTCGACAATTGTGCAATTGTCATCCGTGTGATAGGTCCTTGGTCTACCTCCTTTCTTCTCTGGATCTTAAAAGGTTTTGCACCAAACGCCGTCTTTTTTGGCTTAAAACTTTCAGGCCTAAATGCCCTCTAACCTGCGTTAAATTTCGATCTAATTAACTCTGGCTTGTGAAAATCTGATAGCTGTACCCACCTAACACTTCAAATACTTTGCGGTTAAACGCATGTAAATGAGATTTGCAGTTCAATCTGAGCTTTCTGACAAAAATCAACATTAATTGTTCTGTTCTCTAAAACCTAGTCCACAAATGTATGGCACTTCTGGCGGTTTTTGATAGACTTTGCCATGGGATTAGACACTAACTGTAAACATAAAAACTTCTAACGTTTGCAAAACGCAAGCGGCACGCTATTCAAATCTTAAATTTTAAACTGGAAGTGTTTTGTTTAAGACATTTACGCGCACTTTCATTGTGATCAAGTGCTGTTGCACCCAAGTTCAATATATTCAAAATGTACAGACTTTTATGTGGTATATTTACCTTTCTATAGCATACAAAATTAGAATTGTAGAGGAATGGAATTGTATGAAGTTATCAAATATTTATTATGGATTTTCTATATTATGAGAACGAGTTTTAAAAAATTTAGGAATTCTAAAAGTAAAGCACTAAAAGTGTACCGACATCGAGCATTCTGTGACTAGCCCTATTAACCAATGATAAGGATAAGCAGGATAAATTGTGCTTGTTATTTACTATGCTAAAATGTTTTATTTTTGGCTAATAGCACAAATTAGAAAAAGAATTGTTGCTAATTTTTATTTTAATATTTAGATTTGTAACATAGATACTTATATTGTATTTATTATTAAAATTATAATATTAGCAGTAAGTAAACTGTTTGAAAAACCCTTAGCGTTGTGAAATTTATCAGTTTTCTTAAAAAAAGTAGGGCAAAACATTTGTAGTATAAATGATTAATATTTTAAAATTCATAATACATTAATAATTCCACAATCCAAAATGATGAAACTGTATATTTTGATCTTACTTATTTCGGCAGTCTACAAAGCTGTTTATTTATAGATTTCTGAAGGGATATCGATATTTGTGAGTGATAGCGCCTACATACTTTTAAAATTAGATTGCATATAATGATATCTATTTCGGCAATCTACAAAGCAATTTATTTATTTCGTTCCGAAAATATAACCTGAATTCGTTTTATCTACGGTTGGCCTTCTAAATTATATGACATGGCAACTTTAATTCACCTGATGACTTGATATAATGGAAAGGCATTGAATTTATTTAGTAAATGAATCAAATTCTCTAACTTTTTATAAAAACAGACGAAAACATCAAGCCAAGTTAAATTTCATTCTTTAAATACGTCGTTTTTTAAAGTATCGTACGTTTATAATTAGATATAAACCTTTTATACAGGTCTAATATTAAAAATCGAGGAATATGATGCCATATATATGATTCCGTATTTATTGCTATTTATAAATTAGCTTAGTTAACTTTTGTAACTATGAAAGATAGGACGGAAATAAAGGCAACAATAGAGGTAATGGACAAGGATATGGAAAATTACAAAGAGAAAAATTACACACACAAGCGCGCGCGCGCACACACACACACGAACCAATAGCCCAAATCAACTTTTTTGGTGTTCTGAGGCTATAATTCGTCCAGAAATGTAAAAAACTGGGTAGGTCAAATTTCCGCCGATTACATTACTTTCCTTATTATAGAATAAGGGAAAGTAAAAATAGGAACATAGAACATTAGGGCCATGAGAAGAAAAGAAATGGAGCTAACTGATGAATTTGAAAGAGCCGGGGTTGAAATGCTAATAGCATCAGAGACTAAAAAGAAAGGGAGCTGAATAGAAGAGCTAGATAAGGGACATCTGAAAGTATGGCGGAAAGAGCGCAAACAGGGGTTGGATGCATCCTCCACAAATATATTATAAGTAAGTTAAATAAATGGAAACAGTATCTGACAGAATATTAACAATTGAATTTAAAAACGCAACACAAGAAGAATCTATAATAGCAGTATACGGACCGAATGAAGATGAGAGAGTAAAAAATAAAGATAAATTCTAGGAACAAATAAATCTAACAGTAAAATCAGCCAAAGGGAACATTGTGGTTGCCGGAGATCTAAATACGAGAGTAGGAAAAAGTAATGGTGCACACAAAGTGATTGTAAGATGATTCGGAGAAGAAGTACGAAATAACAACGGTCGAAGACTGCTGGACTTCTGCGTAGTACACGACTTAATAATCGCAAACACTTTATTCGAACACAGGAACATCCACAATTACACGAGGGCCGTACCAAGCAGGGGAGATTATTCTATTATTGATTACATAATTGTAGAAAGGAAAAATGAGGACGTAGTAGCCAAAAGAGGATTCTAAATAGGCAGTGGCCACTACCTTGTAATATCAAAAATAAAACAAGAATATAAGAAAGAGAACCCACAAGATGCCAAAAAAAAAAAAAAGCAGAGAAACAATTAGAACTTATAAGCTGGAAAATGAAGAAATAGCAAAAGAGTTTAAAGAATACATTGAAAGAGAAATAGAGAAGATTAAAGATGAAATAGATAACAAAGACATGGAGGATTTATGGGAAATATTTAAACATACAATAGTGGAGATCGCCAAAAAGGTATGTGGAACATATAACGAAAGCAAGGATAAGAATCAAACAACGTGGTGGACAGAAGAAATAAAAACAAATTAGAATTAAAAATGTAAAGTGGATAATCTACATAAACAGCAGAACAAAAGAAATATGAAGAATACAAAGAACAAAAAAACTAAATTCAAAAAATTAGTAGAGAAGCAAAATAGCAGACATGGAAAATGTTCGGAGAAAAACTATAAAAAATAACCAGTAACTATTTTTCAGTTCTAAAAAACTTAAGTAAAAAATGCAGATGTAGTCGCAATAAAAAATAAAAAAGAAGAAATATTAAGAAGTAAGACCGTAGTTATGTAACAATTGAAAGAATACTTTCAAGAATTGTTCGAAATGGAAACAGAGCACTTAAGAGAAAAATCTGAAGAAACCGTAAATGAAACAATAAATAGAACAAAGCAAGGAGAAATTATTAAAGAAGCACTAGTGACAGCGCTAAAAGATATGAAAAATGGGAAGGCACCTGGCAATGAGAGATCACAGTAGAAATGATTAAGAACATAGGGGAAAATGGACTACAAATACTACCAAAATAATTAAGTCTGGCAAGAAGAGAAAATACCTAAAGAATGGGAAATCGGATTAATTTTGCCAATATACAAAAAGGGAGATGCAATGGAATGCCAAAATTACAGAGGTATAACCCTAATGAGTACCCCGATAAATATTCTTGAAAAAATTATAGATGTGAGACTAAATGAGGAAGTAAAATCCAAGTTATTACAAGTACAAGGTGGGTTTAGGAAAAGTATTCAAAATTAAAGAGATTATAAACAGAACTTAGGCAAGATGAAAATCAATTATTTATGGATATGGAGAAGGCATTTGACCGAGTGACGAGAGCTAAAATTTGGAAGTGCTTAAGAGAGAAAAATATAAATGAGAAATTAATGAGGATCACGAAATGTATGTACAAAGAGACAAAAATAAGGTAATAAGCAAGAATGCAGAGTCGGAAATTTTTTACACAAATAAAGGAGTTAGACAAGGTGGATGTCTCAACCCATTACTTTTTATTACCTTCATGGACCATTTAATACGAATTGCAAAAATAAGAACAAAACCCTTAGCTGTGGGATACAGAAAGATGGAGAAGATTGTTATATCCGAATGTGCATTTGCAGACGTTGTAGTGTTAATAGCGGGAAATGAAAAGGACGTTAAGGAAAATTTGCAGGTGTGGAACGAAGTATGAAGCCAAAATAAAATGAAGATGAATAAGTCAAAAACTAAAATAATGGTAGTAACAAACAATAAGAAAAATGTAAAAATCCAAATAGATAAAGAAAAGATAGAACAAGTAAGCAACTTCCAGTATCTGGGAGTAACTATAGTAGAAACAGGAGAACAAAGCATATAGGAATAGAAGGACAGAGTCAGTTAACAAAGTGTCTCATGCACTGAGTAAAGGCCTTATCAATAAAAAATAAATATCAAGAAAAACGAGGATAAAGGTGTACAAGGCAGTATTCAGACCAATTCTTACCCTCGGATACGAGTCATGGGTGCTAGCTGACCAAGATTGGTATAAGAAGGTATACCAAGAAGGTATAACTAAACCTGATAGAATTGGAAATTAAGTAACTAGAGAAGAACTGAAGATTGAATCTGCAGAAGACTTTATTGAAAAAAGACAACTGGGATGATGGGGACACCTACAAAGGATGGAGGAAAAAGCGCAGACACGGATGATATGGAATCCAAATCAATAGGTACAAGAAAGAGAGGAAGACCAAAACAAACTAGGAATGATGCAATTGAAAAAGTACTGAAGAAGAAAGGAAAATTGTGGACAGAGCCCAAAAGATTAGCAGCAGATAGAAACAAGTGGGAAGGATCTTAATTTAAAAATAGGAATTATACAAGAAAAATCTATTTCTATTTATTATAATCTTGAAAAAACGACAGGAAAATAAATAAAAACTTGAACAATACTTTTTTACTCAGATAACACTACGAATTACAAACAATAAAGGGAATAAAAAATATACATATAAAAGTCGATATAAACAATAGTAAAATAATGATGTACAATAAGTCATTAGTAGATAAAGGAAAAAATAGAAGAAAAAAGTGTCTAGAAAAGAAGGACTAAAAACTTCAATAAAAAAAATTTTGAGCTGCTATCTCAAAAATAAAAATAGTCATATGATCACCAATTTTCGGAAGGAGTAGGTGTAACAATAAGAAGATTTGGATAAATTTTATACTTCAATGATAGAATATTTTGGAAGCGTCATCTCAAATGGAATAATTATCTCAAATTTCAAATTAAAAATAACTAACAAAACGAGAGATAAAAGAAGACAATCTTTAGTAAAAGGGGAATAAGCAGAAGGAATAAGCTATTAATAAGCAACCACAATTACAAAATAATGATCTACAACAGTATAATGCAAATAATTTAACAGAACCATAAATCAAAAATAACAGCGACTGAAATAAAAAATGTTAATAATAAAAATGTATCACATAAAAAACGTAGGCAGATCAGCTATGCAGAAAAAGTAAATATGTAAGAAAATAGAAAGAAAACAACTGGAATGGTATAGGCACTTCGCTATTATGTCGACAGAGGATTTTTAAGAAAAGTATTAGCTAAACAAATAAAAAAGGAAAACAGGAAGTCTGAGAATGGTAGACAACACTAATCATTAAAATAGGAAAATACAGAAGCAAAGCGTTAAATGAAATGAAAGCATTGCTAGAGACTAGAAAAAATAAAAATCATTGTTAACAGACACATCTAAGAATAAACCGGCACCTTCTAAATTTTTTTAAAATATTTCCTTCTGAAGATTTCCGCCGCAGTCGTGAACGAAACGTCAAGAGTTGTCGAACTCCAACCACGGTCGTATAGCTCGAGGACCGACCACACGATGCACCATAACACCGACTGCTTGAAAGTACCTAAAAAAAAAATTCACTCGACATGTTACGGTATTTTGTGATAGTGAACAAGAGACAAATTAATTACTATACTCAAAAAAACAAAACAACGATCCAAACAGTGGACGGCACGAATTGGAATTAACAGGCGCTCCATATCTGAAGGAGTCATCAGTTTTAACTAATGTTAATCATTGAAATTGCTGATTAATATGTAATTATAAATGAATTATAAATGACAATATTCTATTTAACATAATAAGTATACAAACACTCAATGAATGTAAAATAAGTTAAATACATTGTTGTTTTCTACATTAGTATTAATTTCAAATGCTCTTTAAACTATTGAAATTGATAAATATCGGAGTGACAATTCAAAATAATATAATAAGTGGTGTCAACTATAACATCACTGCAATATTTTATTCTAATTTTAACGATTGCTATAGAGAAGTGTGGTAATTCTACAACTTTCAAAAATAAGATTTTTGTTTTTTTGCAGCAAGTTTCTAATATTTTTGTAATAACTTTTTTTGAGAATTAGTTTTACTGAGTTATTACTCGGTGAAAAATTGCTTTCAGAATTATTTACAATCGATTTTATGATCACATAACGTAACTTAAAGAAATATATAAATTCGTTTATCTAAAACTGTACAGCCCTATTAGAGAAGTAAGAATACCAAAATTAAAAAAAAAATACAAGTATATTCCTACCATTGCTACTTTCATATCCACGTTTGGGCGATCGCCGTTAGTCCGAATGTTGACATAAATTCGTTTAATGTGCTTTTTCGTTTTGTAAACGGTTTTTCCTAAATCTTTTATTTTCTATACCGAGTTTTAGTTTCACACAATCACAGTAATATGTATAGAATTCGTAGATTTTACCGCGTTGCATATATCATCAGTTTTAATAAATGCCCCTTTGTATTTATT
The DNA here is from genome assembly GCA_036346155.1 of Sinelater perroti. Taxonomy (NCBI): domain Eukaryota; kingdom Metazoa; phylum Arthropoda; class Insecta; order Coleoptera; family Elateridae; genus Sinelater; species Sinelater perroti. Next base: position 85,797 of record JARFIY010000116.1, on the reverse strand, counting down.
TGGGCATTTTTTGTGATTCGGTTACTAGAAAAATAGCATTGAAAGAGACGTTTTATTATTGTTAAGTATACACGACAGACGTCTTCTTACCTATAATTTTAGTTAAATCATTTTTTAACAACTAGAAATACCATATTTTTTGCATACCGCAATTATCGTCAATCAGATACTCGAATAAAAAATCTGGTGTGAACATCACACGACTTTTCTTATCCTATTATTATATATTATACCGGGTCTATCGTCTCGGCCCTGCGCTGCTCTCGTCTAAAAATTTGTTAATTTAAAAAAGGACGAGGTGCGAGTCCAACACTCGAAAGCTGATTAAAATAAACAGTACAAGACAATAATTGACCCGTACTTAAAATTTTGCTACGTCACTGAAGGTAACCGTGCGAGCTCGGCCGCGCAGTCTTTGCCATTATCGCCTGCGTGCTTTCTCCTAGCGACCAAGCGCTCCCTCGCCCCCCTCCTTTTGCAGTCGCCCTGGAAGCTCTCCGAGCGCGCTGTGATTGGTCCGTTTAATTAACTTTTAATCGGCTATAACTTATTTCTTTGACCTCGGATCAAAAAATTTCATTGTAATTTTTTGTTCGTCTCAATATGATCTATCCGGTAATATAAATTTCCTGAAATATTTTATGAACACCCGGTATATTAAAAATCCTGAGCTTCAATTTTTTTTCAAGTTTCTATTTTACCAACTTATATTTTAAATGCATGTTTATCTCGTGATATCAAATCATTTTTATTCTCATAAATTTTTTGTATCTTCAACCCCAGAAATCAATTCCATAAACCCATATTGGCTTTAGGATCGTTTTATAAATAAGGAGCTTATTTTCAAATGATAATTTTGACTTGCTACCAAGTAACCATTCGATTTCATTAAGTTTTAGATCGATCTGTTTACGTTTTATAACCACGTGTTGTTTCCATGATAGTTTATTATCTAAATGTATCCCCAAGTATTTTGTACAAGATGAAGTAGGTATTTGTATGTTATTTAGATAAACAGGGGGCACAGGTCTTTTCTTAAGGTAAAATTAACTTGTACAAATTTATTTTCATTGATATTGATTTTCCATTTATGCGTCCACTCTTGTATTTGATCCAGATGATTTTGTAGGGTAATGGTTGCTAGTCGTGGGTTATCGTTGGTAGAAAAGATAACAGTGTCGTCAGCGAAGATGCCCATTGTAGTATAATCATTTACTGGTAAATCCGAAGTGTACAGTACGTATAAGAAGGGATCCAGGACACTACCCTGTGGTACACCAGACTTGATCGGTTTCATGCCAGACACATGTTCATTGACTCTTGTTCTAAATTCTCTGTCGCTTAAGTAGGATTTTAGAAGATTATAGTATGTTACGGGCAAGAATGTTCTAATCTTATTTAATAGGCCCGAGTGCCAAACTTTGTCGAAGGCTCTACTTACATCTAAGAAAATCGACGTACGGTATTTCTTATTTTCGAATGCTTCATTAATTTTGTGACAGATCTGTCACGAATGTGTTTTGAGCAATATCACGTGTAACGCCAAGAAATATGTCGGACCAATTTTGCCAATTCATGGTGCTACATGGATTCTACAATTTTAACTTCTGACAATAATACCATAGATTACATTTTATTTTAAAATGGTCAACGTAAGTAAAACGTAATAACAAATTTTGCATCCGCACTTGTTTCTCTCCAGCATAATCTTACGTATGGCATAACTTTATTTTTCCATCCCCTTAATTTGTCTTTGAATTCCATCTTGTAAGGAGAAATTTCGAAGTTGGGCAAAATTTGACTGGACTATATGGTTAATTGTGGAAATTGGAGGCGAGCACAGCAATATTCTTTTTTAAAGTTTTTATTTTGCGAATACTAGTTAAAGGAGTTATCAGAAATAAATATTTTTTTAAAATAGAATTTCTGGGACCCTGCTGTCTCTATTGATCAAAGAAAAATTTCTACTACTGGATTTTAAAAACGTACTTTATTTGCACACTGTATATGATTCACAAACAAAATACTAACAAATCTTTTGCCTTATGTATTATAAAATTACAAATGAACTGTGTAGGTCTCTCTTGCTGTTTTAAATATTTGTAGAAAATACTTGAAAGTTACTACAATTACATTACAATTTCAATAGGATTTGATTCATTATTCATATTTTAGTACCGCAGCAGCACTATTGTTAATTAATTTATTTTATTTAAACGTTAACGTTAATAAAGTTCCTTACTAAGACATTTGTATTATTTTTTACAAAATTTGTGGTCCTGTTATATACTTATTTTTAAGGATATTTGTGATTAGTATTATTTTTTTTAATAACCAAATTAGTTTCATTTATTATAAAAAAAAAACACGAGCAACTTCAAATTGCTTTGATTGTCTTTGGGCCAAAATATTCTATATAATGCAACATAAAATATATATTTTGTTAGTATATATTAAAGGCGCATTAAATTCTTTAACTAAGATTAGTTAGAACTGCAGCAGCAGCGCATGATACCAAGTCATAGGCTTTTTGACACGGTGCTACCGCGGAAGTGTTAGAACATGTTTGAGCAATTTCAAGTGTAACACCAAGAAACTCATCGGACCACTTTTGATAATTTAAGGTGCCATCTGGATTCCACAACTTCAAATACTGACTATAGCACAGCAGATTGCATTTCATTTCAGGATTGTCCACTAGATATCCATATACATAAAATTCTATAACGTATTTTATATCCACATGTGTTATCTTTTTGCATCTTCCGATGTACGGTAGAATTTGTTTTCTCCATGCCTTTAGTACTTCGCCAGATGTCTGTAGCAAAAACATACGCTTACATAATAAATAAACGAAAATATAATAATAAATATAATAAAATGTTATTTACCAATATATATGCATTGTTATTGAAATAATTTACATATTACATACCAAACCATCTGTAGAATATGCAAAAGCAAGAATTAGCAACAAAATAACAGCTTTCATTGTGCAACGTAGGTAAGATAACATTAAAACTGTCAATTTAATGCTGTTGCTTTTATATGTAAGTCATATTACATAATATGCAAGATAACAATGTAGCCACATAAATAGATACTCGAGTCATATCAATATAAAAGATTAAAAATAAATTACTTTATGTATCAACATAGAAGAGCGGTCAAATTTAAAATTAAATGATAGGAGGTAGATTCATTCCCTTTCGAATGATGCTTTCATTTATGCAAATGGCGTCTGATGTCATCGCGAATTTGAAATTTGTGAAGTAAATAGAAGCAAAATACACGTACACAAACCGTGAATGCTATATTCTTCAAGAACGCAGAATAATCGTGTCAGTCCTTTTTTGAAAAATAATTTGTTAGTGGTTTTAACTCAACATAAATTTCGTAGTCTATTTGTTGGCTTAAAAAGAGAGAGTAGCAAACGTGGCCGGCCTCGCAGAGATCCGTCAAACATAAACCAAACGTCGGGCTACAAAATTGGGCATCAATAGAAGGCCTTTATAGCAAATTTTTGTAAGAAACTTGAAGATGCTTCCGTACAAAGTGCAAATAGTGCATCAGCTGTTGCCCGCAGACCGCCAGTCGCGTTTAAATTTTAGCAAAATCTTCCTAAACCTGGATTGCGATGAAAATTATTTTACATTAAAAATTATCATGAGCAACAAAGCGCAAATACTTCTATGTAAACACGTAAATAAACTGCTAGGGTATTTCAAATCTGCGTGTAATGCATGAAGACCCATTACATCCACTCAAAGTTACTGTTTGGTATGGCGTTTATGTAGGAAAGGTGACTGGCCCATATTTTTTGGAAGACAGCATCGGCTACAATCTTATTGTAACAGCTGAGAGCTTCAGAACCATGGTAAACGATTCCCGATTCCCCGTTTCCCGGCCGCTTAATTTCTTGTTTTACTAATTTGCACCTTCCCGTAGTATCACCCAATTTGACCGTTTCAGACTTCTTTCTTTGAGTTTCTTGAAGTCACAGGTCTATAATAAGAAGTCACAAACCTTGACGGCCCTAAAAAAAATATCCGACAAGAATTGGAGAATTTATCGATAGAAGTTTTCAGAAGCGCCATTAAAACTGCTGCAAAACGAGTCCAAATATGCATCAACTAAGACGGCGACCACTTAACCGATACCCTCGCGACTTATTGCGAACAAACCTAAATAAACATAATCAGCAAACAGAACCAATTTCTTTTATTTACAAAGGTACTGCCTTAGGAAATTGAATGATGAATTTTGCGCCATCTGGTACATATTTTCTTTTAAGTGGTAAAATGAGATGTAATAAATCAAAAATTTAAGTGTTCTTTAGCACCACCCACGGTATTAAAAATCCGTAACTATCTTGTAACATTAATTTAGGAATGAAATATAAGATGATTAGGCTACAAGAGGTGCTTAACAATCAAATTATTAAAGCTGAAATCAAATTACGCACGTTTATCTACTGTACATTTGAACAAAAAGTAAACAAAGACAGCAAATGTGCTGTGGCTGAGCTATAAGTGTACGTTTGGTTGTCTACCTTTATTATCGGTTTGCTTGTCATACTTTAGTACGGATTTATTCAACTTATATTATTTGTAAATAAATTATTCCACGTTTCCACCTTGCAAAAATTTGAGAGAAGGCAAGTGAAAAATTGTTAGCCTAGGACGCCAAAATTTTTTGCGGGCAACTCCTCGCAATTATAATACCGGAGAAAATGTTGGCAAATTCTAAAGTTATTATAGAATTTTTAGATATAAAATTTTATATGTAATTGAACTACGCAGATATACTAGTAATATGTAGGACATTGTCGAAACCCATAACCTTGACATGCCGAATTTGACAAACGTTTGCATATAATAAATATATAAATTCTTATTTTGCACAATGGGTATCGTCAAAATTTGTCTAAGAGTAGAAACAAAACTTTAAAAATTGCAGTTCTTAATAAAGCTGTAAATAAATCATTATTTGGTTTTTATTGGATAGGTACACGCTTTTCATTTGATGCACTTATTGGTGTAATGAGGTATTGTCGGATGCGTATAGTAATTCTATAATTGAAAGACTGTATTCTAAGGTCGAAAGAAGGAGTAGAGGACAATTTGCAATTATACGGCGAAGTAATTTGAGATATTTTGTTAATTACAGTTAAATGGATACTTAGCGTTATACCTGTTCAAATTTGTCCATGGAAATCTAAAATTATTAAGTTCTATCTAATTAATAATACAGTTTAGCATATAGATAAAACAAAATAAAAAAAATGGACTACAGGGTTTATCCGGAAAGTAATGCAATTTTTCCTAATGCGCCGCTATTTCTGGTCGCAGCGCGTTTGGGTCGGTTGGGTTATATAACGAGGGGTCTATTAACTTTACTACGCTTCCAAGCTCGCTTTGCTATAATTTCTAGGAGGGCCAGGATCTCCGGTTCCTGATATTAGCATCTGTTGTCAACGACGTGCAATGGAAAAAAGCTATCAAACAACGTTATGCGATCAAATTCTGTGTTAAGCTGAACAAAAACCTCACCGAGACCCACCAACTGATTCAAGGAGCCTACAGGAAATCTGATCTCTCGTATTCTCAAGTTTCCAGGTAGTTAAAATTGTTTAAAATGGTCGAGACAAGGTGGAGTATGATTCCCGCCCTGGAAGGCGTTCAACCAGCAAAAGTGTTAAAAATATGTTTCGTGTTTGTGATGTTTCAATTATCGATCGTCGAATGAGTGTTCGAATGATAGCAGAGACTTAGTATTTCAAAAACAACTGTGCACGAAAAAGAACGCTTTGTCACACCGATCTGCAATTTCTAGGAGTTTCTGGCGAAGGACAGCTTGCAAACGTTGATCTAGCTCTTCTACAGCCCTGACCTGGCTCTGGTAGACTTCTTTCTGTTCCATAGGATCAAATTCGCCCTGAAAGGAATCCGTTTTGGAACAATTGAAACGATTTAAACCCCTGTGACAAAGTCTCTAAACAAGGTTCCGCCGACACCTTCCAGGATGCGTACTGTGCATGAAAACGTTGCCGGCAAAAATGTGTGGATGCCCAAGAGGAGTCTTTTTTAGCACAAACCCTGTTTTACTTATAATAAATTTGCCGGTACACGTGCACACGCACAAATACTTTTAAATGTCAATAAATAAAAACTGGCCGTTAATATTTTTTGACAAGTGGTGTATGGTGTTTGTACATACAGCCTTTGAAATAACTTTGATTTGATTTAGTTCATTTTTAATTAAGTGAGAGCAATGCCTTTTCAGCTTTTCTAGTTATTTAAAACTGCATTTGAACTACTTATTTTGTATTATATACTAGAACTATTATCTTATTTGCAAATTTCTACTCCATCTTTTTGAAGCTATCTGTATGTACACACGCTTTGCATATATTTGTTCTCATTGCTTTTTGCAATTTACACTTAGGTACTCTATCGTATAACTGGCCAAGATATCTAAAATTCATACCTATGTTTATTTTTTGAACCTATTATTAGTTCTATTAGCGTCCAACACAATGTATATCTCGAAATTTCTTTTCTAAAACTATATTGTTCCACACTTACGTGTTTTTCTATTTTGCTTATTGTGACACTGGTAAGTGGTCGGCATATCATTACACTAAAGTTAAAACAAGATATTTGTTTCCTTTTTCTATAGAGTGAGATTGTCTAAAGGGCTTACTTTGAGAATAACTGAAGCTGCGTACGATGTTTATTACATCGTATGCAATTTTTACTAAACATATAAATTTTTATTATTGTAATTATAATTATTTACATTATGTAGCTTAATATATTTTCATCAATTTCGCAAGCAAAAATTAATTTAAATAAATTACTCCCAAATACCATACAAAAGGTGTAATTCAAATGATAAGGTAAAATATTAACAGAGGTTGCAAATCAAGAAAAATGCAACCAAATATATCTATTAATGGTATGGGAAAATCAGTTTATCATTAAGAAAAATGAATCTATGAATTTCTAAGTTTTGTTGTCTCTAATAGCTATGGATTGGTGTTAAAATTTGCAAAGCATTACCATTGTAATTGTTATAAAATAAAACCCCATTAAAACTGACCGTTAGTTAAGAATTATAAGTTTAAATATGGCTATTTTATGTGGGGACAAAAAACTTGAAGCTTTTGCTCAAACTTCTTTATTATTTGTGTTTTTAACAATAGTAGTAGACTATTGTTAATTAATTAGTAAAAATAACTATTCTTTGGAAAATACTAAATTTTGTAATGTTTTGCATTTATTAAAAATTGTAACAAACACGTTTATTGTAAACTGTGTTGTAAAGATAGATAGATAGATACTCTTATAAACTGCTTTATAAAATCTTCTGTAAAAAGCAATTTTATACATTATTATCTTAGTAGTTTAAAAAAGCTTAAGCCGAGAAACGGATTTTCTTTGTTCTTATTTACTGAAATACTTGACTTCATTTGCTTTAAGTTAACGTTTTGTGTAATTAAATATTTTATACTATTAACTTACAGGATAATATACACAACGAAAAACTGCATCAGTCCAATTAGAAATACAAATTTTTTGTTATATCAGCAAGACAAACATGTTAGAATTCGTAAAGACAAATTAACTATACTACAGTTTTCCCGTGATGCATATTGATTTTTAAGAACAGTTTTATATTTGTTCCAAAGCATAGTTTTAATGCAGCCGATTAGACCATTCTAATGATCACATTTTTCTACTAAAAATAAAAAAAATTGTTCTAAAATCATAAACATTTTCCAAATAATAAAATATGGCTATAATTAGAATATAAAATGGATATCACACATTTAAACAGCTTTAATAACGTATATTTTATTACTATTTACTGGCTTAGATAGAAGGACTATAATAATTTTGAGAATATATTATACAGTGCTTGTATAGAAACGTAGTAATGCCACCATTTTTCTTGCTTTTCAATATTAGATTTGTATAAATGCCGCATAACTAATTATAATTTTACAATAAATGTACGATTTTATATTAAAAAATGGAATGTATCTTTAAAACTCTGTCAGTACGCTACAGCTATAAATTGCCTAAAAATATTAATGAGTTGTTTATAAAAAGTGTAGTAAGGTAAAATAAGCACATTTAACTTGGTTTGATGTTTTTGCTTTTTGGCATAAAAAGATCGAGAAAAGTGATTAACTTGCTAAATATAAACTCAATGTCTTTCGGTTATATCAAGTTATCAGGGAGATTAATATTGCGATCCTATATAATTTAGAAGGCCATCAATAAAACCAATTACAAATTACATATATTTTCGGAACGCAGTAAATAAGTGACTCTGTAAATTACCGAAATAGATATCATTATATGGAATTTTAATTTTAAAGGTACAAATATAGATATCACAAATATCAATAGCCTTTATAAATAAACAGCATTGCAGCAGACTGACAAAATTAAAAATATCGAAATAGGTAGTTTAATAATTTTAGATTGTGTAATAATTAATGCATTATGTAAATTAAAATATTATTCACTTATACTACTAATATTTTGTTATACTTTCTTTTTAAGAAGAACTCCTAAATTTTATAATGTTAAGTGGTGCTTTGATAACAATTGACATTGTTATATAATAATGTAATCTTAATTATATATATATAAAAAAAATTATGAGTGCTGCTGCTGCTGCTGCTGCTGCTGCTGCTGCCACACAGGTCAAAGGTCAAATCGTTCGTGCCTTTCCGTGTTGACTCGAGCGCCTCCGAAGAACAAATTTCGGTCCGGCGGCAGGCGCGACCGAGGTAATATATTTCCGGAACCGCAAGCGATAGAAAATTTTCGTTTGAGAGCGGGTAATAAAGCACTTATACATAAAAAAATTATGAGGGCTGTCACACAGGTCAAAGGTCAAAGGTCAAAGGTCAAAAGTCATCTCTAACTGGGTATACGTAAATGCGTTGTCATGGCAACGGCGTACGTCAATTATGTCAAACAGAGCTTTTTAGTCGTGTTTTTATTTTTAAAAACTACTATGCGAAGGGCCTCAAACATGGTTAATAAATGATCACTACTACGCACATCAAATCAATTACAAAAGCATGTAATTATAAAATCGATTGTTTATTATATTTTATATTATCATCAGTTTTAACGTCGAGAGACAAATACCACGAGTAATAAAGTAGTGTCAAACATGCATTAATTGTGAACAAAATGCTGTTATGAACTAAATAAATGTCATCTTAAGATAGATATCAACAGATCTTTACTCAAGAAGAAGAAGTGGTGTTTTGATTATTACCACAATATTTATTTAATTGTTTGTTTGGATGAGATTTTAATCTTAAGATTTTGTTCGACAAAAAAATTTTTTAAAATACTTTAATTGCTAACAGTTCTGCGATTAAGACTATCAGTGACCACACCATAATCACCGAACAGTCTATCACTTATATCACATCCCCATTGATTTCAAGGCGAAGTCTGGACATCGAAGATTAATCACATCCGACATCAAGTATTGTAACTTTTTCTTTCATTAGTTTTAATTAGTTTTTACTTTTTAGTTAAAAATTGAAAAGGTAGTGATAGTCGGATACTGGCAAGCGAATATATAGTAAAAGTGATAACAGTCTGGCAAACAATTTAATTAAATTGAAAGAATGAGCGATAGGAGAGCGTACTTCCGTCAGTATAATAAAAATAAACGTGCCGCAGAACAAAATGAGGCACATAATAAAAGCAGAAGAGTAGCTAATATGTCAACAGAATAGATAGAACAGATCAATGAAAGAAGAAGAGTCGATAATATGACATCCGGAAACAGAGAAAATAAGAACGAAGAGATCAATGAAAGAAGAAGAGTCGATAATATGACATCTGAACAGATAGAAAATGTAAATACAAGAAGAAGAGTTGAAAACAGAACATGTCAACAGATTGAAAATCGAAATGAAACACAAGTTTGGAGACGTAGTCAAACAGCTAATCTATTCAGACCGCGATGTGGTGATATGCCACAAAGAGATCAAATGGAACGTATGGATAAATTGTGTCAACATTGCAGTGCTAAGTTTTGGTTATGCAAAAAGACCTCTGGATCAATCAGTTCACCTCATTTCAAACAATATTGTTCTGATGGTAAACAAGTGCTACCACAGATGGGAGACCTCACACGTACCCCAGAACTCCTTCAGCTATTTGATGGAGATGACAATTTGAGTCAAGAGTTCAGAAATAATATAAGAGCATATAACTCTTTATTATCCTTCACTTCGTGTGGAGCCAAAGTCGACGAATCGTTATTAGTCGAAAGGACAGGAGTTTTACTTATCGTATTCATGGAGAGATGTATCATTTGATTGGATCTCTTTACCTCCAGATGGACAACGGCCATCTTTTCTTCAATTGTACTTTTATGATACCGACAATGAATTGAATAACCGAATGCAATTCATGGTTAACCGTAATCACCAATTAGTTCAAAGATTACAACAAGTTCTACGAAAATATAACACATGGATAAAAACCTTTAAATCGGCACTTGAGTGTAATGAAAATCCTACTGCTTTGACATTGAGGATATCGGAGAAAGGCCCTGATCCGCGGACATATAACCAACCAACAAGTTCAGATATAGCGGCAATATTACCTAGCGATGACATCGGTGATCGCAGAGATATTATAATTCAGAAGAGATCTAATAATTTGATTAGAATATGTGAAACTCATAGAGCATATGATACATTTTCATATGTTCTCCTGTTTCCCACCGGTGAATACGGTTGGCAAATAGATATGAAAACATCTGATAATAAATCAATAACACTCATGGATTTTACAAACAACAGCTGTATTTTAAATCACCAAATATCAGTATACACAGAGGAGGAAGACTATACCTACAATGGGTAGTAGACATTTACGCAAGAATCGAACAGTCCCGACTTAAATACTTGAGGAGTCATCAAAAAGAGATTCGTTCTGAAGTGTACCATGGATTAGTTGATGCTATTACCAATGATGTTTCACTGGAAAATATTGGTCGGAGAATAATTTTACCATCAACTTTTGTCGGTTCACCACGATTCATGATACAGAAGTATCAGGACGCAATGTCTATTGTGAGAGATTATGGAAAACCCGATCTCTTCATAACTTTCACCTGTAACCCGAATTGGCCAGAAATAACGAGCGAGCTTTTGAAAAATCAGAAAACAAATGATAGACCTGATATAATCGTCAGAGTATTCAATGAAAAATTGAAACGACTTAAGGAAGATATTATCACAAAGGCAATTTTTGGTCGTGTGGCAGCATATGTTTACACAATAGAGTTCCAGAAGAGAGGTCTGCCGCATTGTCATCTCTTAATCATACTTAATCCTGAAGACAAACTAAGAACAATTGAAGATTTTGATTGTGTAGTGAACGCTGAGATTCCGGATCAGAGTCTATACCCGTTAGCATATGAAACTGTTTCTAAAACCTTTGCCATGGACCGTGTGGTGATCTTAACCCAAGATCACCTTGCATGAAAAATGGAAAGTGTTCTAAAGGCTTTCCCAAGAGGTATTGTGAGCATACAACCATACCAGAAGATGGTTATCCTGAGTATCGTCGACGAAATGATGGACGGACAGTAACTGTTAAGAGAGATGGTAATAATGAAATACAAGTCGACAACCAATGGATAGTTCCACATAATCTTTGGTTATGTACTAAATACAACGCACATATTAATGTCGAAATATGCTCTTCTGTACGATGCGTTAAATATTTATACAAATACATTCATAAAGGTTTTGATAAAGCTAATATGGAAATCGGTAATGATGAAATAAAAACATATCTTGACGCTAGATGGATCTCTTCGTGTGAAAGTTGTTTTCGTATATTTGGTTTTGGACTTCATGACAATCAACCAAGTGTTTACCGCTTAGAATTACACTTGCCTGATAGACAATTGACAAGCTTTTCGGTTAATGATAACCCAAATGATTTGTTGAGAAACACAAAGAAGACAAAACTTATGGCTTGGTTTGATTTCAACAGAAATTCTGATGTCGGTCGTCATCTGTTGTATACAGAATTTCCAACTCACTTCACATTCACAAAAACTTCTCATTGGCAACCACGAGTAAATAATATGAGATTTAAAACTATTGGTAGAATGTATTTAGCGAATCCGAGTGAAGGTGAAAAGTATTACTTGCGTCTTCTTTTGACGCAAAGACGAGGAATCAAAAGCTTCGAAGAGATGAGAACAATTAATGGAACTACATATGAGACATTCAAGCAAACCTGTGAGGCAATGGGTTTGCTAGAAAGTGATAGTGAATGGGACCAACTTCTAGAAGAATCAAGTGTTTACCAAAATCCCAAGCAAATGAGGCGATTATTTGCAAATATATTAATGTATTGTAGCCCAAGAAATCCAGGTGAACTATGGGATAAGTATACATTTGACTTAACACATGACTTAGTGAGAAGAGTTAGTGAAACAATCAACGATCTAAATGAATTAAGTGATATCCTACGCCAACAAGTTATTAACGTTGCATTGACTGAAGTCGATGATTTATTATCATCAAGTGGTTTCGCTTTGAGTTCCTTCCAATCGATGCCTCAATTGACTGAAAGAATTGACGACCTCAACAGACTATTGGCTGAAGAATATGATGATGATCAACAAGCGCTAGAAATTTTCGTTGAACAAAACAGCTGTCGACTAAATTCGGACCAAAAGTCATTCTATGACGAAGTAATAGATTGTGTATCGAATAAACGTCACAAATTATTCTTTCTTGATGGACCAGGAGGAACAGGCAAAACCTTCGTTTATAATCTCCTGCTTTCTTCCTTGAGGTCTAAAGGAAAAATAGCAATCGCTTTGGCATCGACAGGTTTAGCTGCACTTCTGCTAAAGAAAGGAAGAACAGCTCACTCAAGATTGAAGATTCCAATTGAAATCAATGAATGCTCAAGTTGTTTTATTGGCGCTCAATCGGATCTTGCAACACTTATTAGGCGTGCAGAACTAATCCTATGGGATGAGGCCCTGTAATGAACAGATATGTGTTTGAAGCTGTCGACCGGACCCTTAGAGATATTACCAAAATTGACTCACCTTTTGGAGGAAAAGTTATAGTGTTTGGCGAGATTTCAGACAAATATTACCTGTTGTTAAAAATGGATGTGATTATGATGTGATTAATGCGTGCATTAAACGTTCAAAAATTTGGCGTTCTATTAACGTGAGAAATTTGACAATAAATATGAGAGTCGAAGGATCATCAGATGAAAATAGACGATTTACTGAGTATTTGCTAAGGATTGGAAATGGAACTGAGCCAAATACTGATGGCATGATCGAATTACCTTCAAATCTATGCCGAGATTTGAACGAGTTCAATGATTTTCCTCAAGAAATCCGAGAAGAAATCAATGATTGGACTATATTGGCAACCAGGAATGAAGATGTTGATCGGATAAATTCAGCTATAATTGCAAGAATAACAGGTCAAACTATGGAATATCTTAGCGCTGATTCAATAAGCGATACAAACCATATTCATCTCTACCCAACCGAATATCTAAATAGTTTAAATCTCAGTGGATTACCTCCCCATCGACTCACACTTAAAATTGGAACACCTATAATGCTTCTGAGGAATAATAATCCATCACTTGGATTATGCAATGGTTCTAAACTCATCTGTAAATCATTCAAAAGTCGTATGATTGAAGCAGAAATCATCTCAGGACTTAAACGTGGTGAAATGTTTTTCCTCCACCGAATGAATTTACATCCAAGCAATAATGTGTGGCCATTCAATTTGACAAGAAGACAATTTCCTATAAGACCAGCTTATGCGATGACGATAAATAAAAGTCAGGGTCAGACACTGAATAAAGTCGCTTTGTATTTGGAAAATGAAGTTTTCACACATGGACAGCTTTATGTAGCTGTTTCCCGAGTAACATCTCCAGAAAATTTAATGATATTTAGTCAAAAGAAATCAGATGGAAAATTCATGACACGTAATATAGTTTACAAGATATGAAGCGTCAATCATCAACTTGAAAATATATTGTTTAAACGATTCAACCTACCCACTCAAAGTAAGTCCAAAAAGTTTTACAAAACAATCTGATATTAATTTTTGTTCACCACTGAAGCAAAGGTGCTCACAGTTTCGAGCTTACAGTGATTGATATGGGGAAGAACTAGTTATATATATTAAAAATTATGAGTGCTGCTGCTGCTGTCACACAGGTCAAAGGTCAAATCGTTCGTGCCTTTCCGTGCCGACCCGAGCCCCTCCGAAGGACAAATTTCGGCCCGGTGGCAGGCGCGACCGAGGTAATATATTTCCGGAACCGCAAGCCATAGAAAAGTTTCGTTTGAGAGCGGGTAATAAAGCACTCGTAATAATTAAAATAAAAATACCTACAAATTAATCAAACCTGCACTCTGCGTAATTTTCGCATTTCAGCATAGTAAAGAACAAGCATAATTTAACCTGTTTATCTTTTAAAAAATAGTTCCCGTAATATGAAATATTCATAACAAATATTTTATTATTGCATACAATTCCATTGTTCTACAATTTTAACTTCGTATACTATAGAACGGTAGATATACCACATAAGAAGCTATATACTTCGAATTTATTGTATTTAGGCGCAACAGCACTTGATCACAATCGAAGTGCGCGTAAATGTTATAATCAAATATGAAGTGTTCCAGCTTAAATTTTAAGAATTGTATGGCGCGCCGTTTGCGTTCTGTGAACGTTGAAAATTTGCATGTGTACGGTTAGTATCTAAACACATGGCAAAGTCCACCAAAAAAACACCAGAAATACATTTATAAATTAGGTTTTAGAGAACAGAGCAGTTTTTGCAAAAAAAAACTGTTATTGAACGGCGACGTTCATTTTTTTATAAACCTCTTTGCGAATTGTCAAAAGTTTCGCATCTGGGATCATAAATATCAAAGTGCTATTTACGAAAAACCAATGTATGTTATCTACCAAATGCACTGTTTGGTGTGCACTGTGAGCGAAAGGAGTCAGTTTATTTGTATCTTCGTAATAGGTAATGCTCTTTGTCGAAGTATTCGTATATATAGTTCTTTTTTTATAAGCTGCATATAGTATAAATATATCTTCTAAATAATTGGCAGATACAATGGCTTTGTCTCGATTACTTTGTGCCTAGGTTTCATTTGGTAGCCTCAATGAAGAAACACATTGCTGCGGTTGGTTGAGTTTTTTTATTGCTTTTCAGAGTGAATAATCCATTGCCTCTACCGAACACAATGAGTTTAAATAATTTTAGATTACTTGTTCATTCATGATACATAAGAGTATTTTTTCAAGTTTTTGCGTACTACATTTAATCTATTTTTATCATTTAGTTCACGTAAAGCTACGCTTCTTATTAATTTTCGGTTTTACTAATGTAAGAAAAGTTTTCTAATTATCATGTTGAAATGAAACAGGCGTTGAATCACCAGAGTTTTGTCGTCAACCGGGTTTATAATATTAGCTTCAAATTTAAATGGCACTTCAAATGTGACTCTTTCGTCTAATATTTTTTTTATGGTACGGTATTGGAGATATATATATATATATATATATATATATATATATATATATATATATATATATATATACTACACAGAGGTAAATAAAATTAGGTATTTTGTTGATACCTGTGAGCCAGTTAGTGGGCTAACCATTTGACAAGGCATAAAGATTTTTTTTTTCAGATTTCTTTCTTCCTTGCTGCAGCTAATGGACTCTTCAAGTTTACCGAAGAAACGATAAAATTGTTCTTATTTTATGGTATGTCTTGGCATTTAAAAAACCGTATAAATTGACAAGTCTCTTAACCGGTCTTCTATCTTTACACTTGTTGCTTGTATATGACGATATTAATAGTTTCGTATATTTAACCGTGTTTCGTATTATACAGCAGCGTATGCTGCTGTAGAAACATCAGAGTAATGCAAATTGAATAACTATAAAATTTTAGATAGAAACGTTTAGTAAAATATATCTTGGAAATTAATACAACATCTAGGTTGTAGTTTAATATAAATACGCACATTGGCAAAATTGATTGATGTTAAATTTGGCAATTCTTAATGTATACTAAACCATTATGCTATTTTTGAGCAGATTATGCTTAAAATATTGAACTTAGTATATATCTGTTTTATAAATTATGCCAACATGTTTTATAGCTCATAAGTGTTACCTACCTGTTGTACAAGTATACCTTCTTGTAGCTTCTGTATATTATCTGTAAGTTAGTTATTTCCTCCTACCATCTGGGCGTACGACTCTCTTATATATTTTCATCTATTTTGTGGCGCAGTTGTTATTTTATCTAGTTGACGACCATTTATTTGTTTTCTTCATAACGTAAGACACCTATTACTTTACAATTATTTATGAACAAGACAATCTCTATGGTTTTTTTTATTTGACAAGGTGCTCATTTACAATCTACATCTGTATAGAGTATTAAGTAAATATGTTATAGGCCAGCAGCTTGCAAGAGAAACATTCAATAATGTTTTTCTTTTCTGTTATTATTTAATTATGGTAATAAGTCCGGGGGCCACGTTCTGGGCAGCATTCGCATGGGTGGGCCGTTTGTGTAGAGCTGGTCTATTAGCTCGTTTGTGTGGTGAGCTATCTGAATGTTATAGGAGGCACTCATACTCGAAATCTCACTTGTGACAAATGGGATCTTTAGGTCGGTATGAAGTGTTTGGTTGCGCACATACCATGAAGCGTTAGCAAGTACTCTTAGTGCTTTGGATTGGAATCTTTGTATACTATAGATCGATCAAGGTTTCGCACATTTCCAGAGTTGGAGGCCATATGTCCATATGGGTTTCAGTATAATTTTATAAATCAATATTTTGTTATTTAGTGAGAGTTTTGATTTTCTGCCAATGAGCCATTGCATTTGTCGGGATATTGTGTTAACGATTCTGTGGACTTGTTGGATTGTGGAATGGTATTCTCGGAACCCGAATTGACGAATGGGGAGTATAGTTAGGAAATCATGATCGGCAGATAGTCTTTTTAGCAAGTTATTCAAAAGCCTTGCTTGCGATGGGTAGCAGGCTAATGGGTCTATAAGACGACGGTTCTTGTAAAGGCTTTGCTGGTTTATGGATCATTATGATTTCCGCATATATCCAGATTGTAGGGAAATACGTTAGCCGAAGCATGCCATTAAATATGGTTGTTAGGAGAAAAAGGGCTTTCTTAGGCAAGTATTTTAGAACTTCTCCCGTGATGAAATCATATCCTGGGGCCTAGCGTATGTTTAGGAATTTGATTTCTTACTATACTTCCGTGGGAAAGAAGGCTTTATGGGTAGAGACATTTTGCAAGTGTGTCGATGAAACTTTCTATTTTTTGATCAATATGAGCCAGAGCTCAGTTTTAAAGACATTGATTAAATGTGAGGCAAAAACGTTTGTCTTTTCTTTATCAGATCGAGCCCACTCGCCATTTGGTTGACGGATAAGGGGTACAGGTGTCTGCGATCTTTTTAGCTTTTTTGCAGCTTTCCATAGTGTGTAGTCATTTGCTGATAGATTGCCAAATTTATCTAGCGCGGCGGTTTTCGGTTATCAGCTGACGAATGTGTAGTAGTATATTCGTGATATTTGTTGTATTTTGTTCATGTTATAGAGTTGATTTCCAAGCTGCTTCTTGAACCACTTGAATGAAGTATTGATCTACTTCGTCAAGGTTTGTAGCGGATTTGATCCGCAGCTTGAGATTTACTTTTTCTAGGAGGACTAATCGGTGTTTTCGAGGTTAGTTTAGGTGGGGGTGATTTTGAGATAACAATAGTACTTATGCTGGTCGTAACTGCAGTGTGGCCATATGCGGGATCGTAGTTAGATTCTGTTATACATTTATTTCTTGCTATTCCTCTTGTTATGAAGAAGTCGAGCAGATCAGGAAGTTATCTAGGATCACTAGGACAGTAAGTGGGTTCACCGCTACTAAGTGAGTCATAGTTGTTATCGCTCATTGCCCGTAGTAGATTTCGACCTTTTGTTGTAGTTGGTCGAAACCCCCAGTGCCTGTGTTTACCTATAAATCTAGTACCAAGGGTGCTGAAGAAGTCTTTATATTCATATATCGCCACATTGCAGCTAGGGGAACCCAGCGAAAATTATAAAATTTTGTGTAATTAGTTGTAATGACTAATGAGCTATAACGTTGGGCGCAAATGAGACCATTATTTTTGTTGGTATTTTTCTGAGGCGCAAGTGACCCGAAAATGACGGTGAGCGCAAATGAGCCGGGCGCATCTAGGCCTATATCGACATTTTGTGCATTGCGGTATTTCACTTTTAGAATGTGGATGTGTAATTATTATATTTGCCTCTATTAAGTAGTATTAATGATAGATGGATTCTGGTGCCTCTATGTCCCATATTGTATATGTTTCGTGTTAGTGTTCTCAACTCTTTCTCTTATATCCTCTGTGTTAGTTGAATATCGAGTTCTTCGCAATTCTGCTTTTAAATTACGATCTTGTTTGTATTTATATATTTAAACTTGAGTTTTGTCCATTTATGCTTTTATTAAAATATTATTAAATATTATTAAATTGATGACATGGTCTGTAGAAACTTACGCTTCTTCCTGGCATTTAGATATGTAAGGTTTAACCGTTGCTGTCCATTGCGGAATTACATCTTTTGTAGTCTGGGTCAAGTAAGTATAAAAATTAATAATTACTTTAAATATTACACATCAAAAAAGTCATTTAGAAAACATAATTCGTATCTATTTTTATTATTTGCATAGTAATTTACCTTTAATTAAAATATATTAAAAAAATATTTACCCAACTACGTTTCGAAGCTGCGAAAATAACCAACGATAACAAAATAATGATTTTTATTTTAGATGCCAGTTACCGGAGGTAATACTAGAACTATTGGTTTGATTAAGATGGATGGTTGCTTTTATATGAAAAAATTTAATAAATATGCAAATGATATATGTTAGTAAGTGCATAAACTAACATAATGTAATAAGGAATGCTTACCTTGAAATTGTGTAGGAATTATTTTCTTACACAATAGGTTAATATAACTATTTTAGCAATATTTTATATTTTTAAACTATTTTCACATGTACTTCTATTTTTTCTCAGTACATTTGGCTCATGAGAAAATATTTTAGTTTAATACTTAATGAAGAAACACATATTTACTGATTAATTAGGGATCATATAATAATTTGTAAATTTATTAGCTTAAAATATTAAGAAAGATTAAAATAACAATAATGTAAACTTTTTTAATCTCCCAGTAGTCGCGGGTGCTAGCGAACAAAAATGGCCGCGTATGCATCCTGCAGATATATAACTTCAATTACTGAATTACCATTTCAATGTTTAAAACGATTAATTTTGTTGGCTAGTAGATGATATAGAGCAATGATTAAATACATTAATATATGTATTTGCGTAAATAAATTACATAAATCAATAATTCTTAAAATATTTAAAAAATAAAATAATTTGCTCACATTTGCGTATATTGCGAATTGTGAGCCGGTAATCCATATATCCTTAATCTGTTAGTCTACTTGTCTTGGTAGGCACTCAACAATCGTCTAGACAAATGACACGAGAATGTTGGAGACAGGGATATCTTCGACAGCAGGAGCATTTGAATTTTGTTAAACTGGTGCGTTTTTCTCGTTGGCGTTGCACGCAATGTTTACGTTTTTGCTCATTGTTTTGATCATTTGGTTGCTGCACTTCTTCTTCTTGTCCGACTATTTTGATAGCCCACGAGGTAGACCAGTGTTGGAGGTACTACGTCTTTGGAGATGTGGTTTGATTAATTCGTTATCGAGAATTCGCAGAAAATGCCGCCGACTTTTTGTTTCATTTCCGTTCTCCATATGAGTAACTTGGGAGTTTATTCCTGCTACATTGAGCATAGACAAAAAACACAATTGGCTAAGGTCTTGTATTATGGGCAACATTGTAGAAGGAACATAATTTATCTACAACGTCGATGCCTCCTTTAGTTTCGTTATAGAAAGTAATTATCTCAAGTTTTTATGATACGTGTATGAATGAGATCATCCTTTTTATAACATTAACGCTCTTGTTGCTGATAGAATAGGGGCCATCTAGTTATGTTCCAACATAGATTTCCATATTACTGATGTAATACGTTTTAGCATCAACGAGCGCCAAAATCTTAATACCATACTTGGCCGGTTTTCATGGTATATATTGAATAAAGTTACACCTTCCTCGAAACGCTTCCGCTTTTCATCGTTTGTCACATTGGCTCCTAGTGAATACTACGTTTTACCGTTTTCAACAAACATCTCAAATATTTCCCGAACGGCAGCTAACCGATTAACTTTTTTCTCTCATCTCTGGACTCTCGATAATCGAACCTGATACAGCGAAACAGGAATCTAAAGAGTATTAAGCTCATTGCCAATCTGAATATTTTAATACCGTTTCCTGTTGTGTCCCACAGCCCCTTTAAATTCAATCGGCCGCCTTTATAAATTCCAGTCAAATAAAATATGCCTATAAATGCATTAATTTCGATCACATCAGTAATACGTGCGTCTCTTTTTCTGCTGAAGTTAGGTTGCTGATTCCTGTAGGTGATTATCAGGTTTAGAATACGGTCATCGAATAGACACTTCTAGGCTTGAAAACATACCTTAACTTGGCGAGCGTTGCCAGTAACTCCTGGATGGGGCGCACAAGTATATTTTGCTTCTCCAATCTCTTTTTTCTGTTATTGGGTGATTCTTTCATGAATAATTATCAACGATTTTTCCGTTCTTATTTCTGACAACAACATAACAATTGTCATCCTCATCATTTGATAATATACTTGCATCTGTTATAAAAACAAAGCCCAAATGTCGACAACTTTAAAGTTAGGTTATAAAATTTCAAAAAAAAACATTCTTCTACTGCTTTCAACTTTAGTCTAGGGAAAAATTAAAAATTAGGTACTGCAAATGAATGTAAAAAATATGCAAAAGTGAACCGATTTCAATGTAAAAATTACGAGTGCATTATTAACGAGTGCATAAATTTTGTATTGATTCAACTTTGCCTATTACTTATTTCTCATGGACGGCTTATAGTTACGTTCATTATGAATGGGTCCTAAGTAAAATTCTTCCACGTTTTCAATTCATTGAAAAAATCGATCCGGTTAAAAATTTATATGTTCCCACCACGCAAAACTTTGAGAGAAGGCGGGTGTAAATTTCGCGGGCAACGTCTGGTTTTCATATATCTGAATAGAACTGGTTTTCAAAATACGTTCTAATTAGGGATACTATTAAAAACGTTTACATTATTGTTATTTTATTATTATCATGTTATTGTTATTTTGATCATTCCTAATATTTTGAACTAATAAGTTTATAAATTATTATAAGATCCCTAATTAATCACTAAATATGTATTTGTTCGTTAAATACTAAATCAAAATATCTTCTCCAGTGCTGAGTATACGACAGAAAATTGAAATACATGTGAAAATAGTTTAAAAATATAAAATATCGCTAAAATATTTATATTAACATATTGTGTAAGAAAATAATTTCTACACACTTTCAAGGTAAGTATTCATTATTACATTATGTTAATTTATGTACTTATTAACATTTATAATTTGCATATTCATTACATTTTTACATATAAAAGCAACCATACATCTTAATCAAACCAACAGTTCTGCATCACCTCCGGTAACTGGCATCTAAAATGGAATTCATTATTTTGTTATCGTTCGTTATTTTCGTATCTTCGGAACGTAGTTTGGTAAATATTTTTTTAATATGTATATTAATTAAAGGTAAAATACAATACTAACTAATAATAATATACGTATATCATGTTTTCTAAAATAATTGTAAGATGTATCATTAATATTTAAAGTAATTATTAATTTTTATATTTACTTGGCCCAGACTACAAAAGACAATTCCACAATGGACAGCAACGGTTAAACTTTATATATCTAAATGCCAGGAAGAAGCACAAGTTTCTACAGACGATGTCATAAATTTCTATGATGTGGCAACTTAACGGATAACCCTCTTATGAAATGCTTTCTATGGTGTGTAAGTAGAGAACTACAATTGTGGACCCCAGATGGCAGCTTTAATTGGCAGAAGACGTCTAGCCTATTTCTTAGCTTCTCTCCTGATACTGCTCAAAAATGTACTGCAGACGCAGCTGGCGATTTATATCAAAAAACTTATGAAATAACTTCTTGCGCTGCATCTTCACTATTTACAGGCCCTATTTGTTAGAAACTATATCTATCGAATGCTTACAGTTTTTTAACAAATACTACTAAATTTTACATTCTGCGATCATTATACCAATAAGGTATATAATAGAAGCTGTTAAATAACATAGTTAAGTTATTTTTCTTTTTATTTTATTAATTTCATTTATTTTCTAATATGCTATGTTATCTTATATAAAATTATTCTTATATAAAAATGTACATTCATTCTAAGTATTTCATTAATAATAAAAAGCTAAGTTATATCTAGTATTCCTAGAAATAGTGTTACCAAATCAAACATATGGTTAAAATCGTTATGTTTTAAAATTGTAAGTTATATTGTGTTTCTTGTTATATTTGGTTATTTACAAAAAAGTGAATAGAGTATAATTTTTAAGACCTTGCATCTTCTCGGAATTAGAAGTGTCTGTGTATCGGGCTATAAATGTGTTTAGTAAGACTGGAGGTGTTGAGGGTCGTCCACGATCTACAAGACTACGTTCAGTTCGGACTCTTCAGATAATCGAATCCGTAAGTGCCAAAATTAAATAACCTACTCTTTGTAAGCAGAAGATAATGTGATATAAGTGATGCACATTTTCAAAGCTTCAATGTTGCATATTAATAAGTAAAATCTTTATCCTCTTGTCATCAATCCTTAGATTGGTTGGTCGCAGACTTCCATTTCTGCCGATTTTCCGATAATTGCTTTAGCTCACTATAACTTTGGCAACCGACGTTTATTATCTTTTTTATATATTATATTCTTGACCCCCTCTTGCATTTTTTCTTCTATTTTCCTTTTAGTATGGTTTTTAACATTCCCCTGTGTCTTAAAATTTGCCCCACTAGTAACTATTGTCTATTTTTGCATCTGTGGCCAAAAATCTAGGATTAGCTATTTATAAAAAACTTACGGGAAATTTGCTAACAGACCCAAAGTGGGGTAGGAGAAAAAAAGCGAAGACGTTGTTGACAGATTATGTACATGATGGCTACATAAAAATTTTGATTATGTACGGATGAAGAATATTTAACAGTTGAGAAACATTTCAACAAATCAAATGACAGTAGGATGTATGCTAGATCGTCTGAAGATACAATTTGGCTGTTGCTAAAAGTTCAAAAGGTCTAATCATTTTATTAAGAGCCTGTTATGATGTTGTGCTCGACAATTCTTTTTGTGAAAATAGAGTCAAAACTTCAACCGCTGTATATCAACAGAACGTTTTGGAAGGTGCATTAAAACATCTGAATCATACGCTTTTTTATGTCAGGCCTTGTGTCTTTCAGCAAAACTGCACATCCCCCTATAAACACTAGAGGATTGGCTTCCTGATAACCTATTAGATTATAAATCATGGAAAGCTTTAAAAACAAGTCCTGACGGCGGCAGCGGATAATTCCATTGTATAGTTAATTATTTTATTTTGTCGTTCGAGTCAGTATGTTAGAGTATTTATCGGCATAATTTCTATTTATAATTGAATTGTTTTAATACAAAGAAATTAATTAAAAAACTATTTTTGTGGTATTTCCAATACTTTAAAATATTGTTACTACCAACGATTGAACGGACACCAATATCTAAACAAAAGGCAGCTGACATGGACATAATTTTTCTATTATTCAGTTCTGTTCTAATCATCATGCATAACCTGGAATTGTCGTAATCTTGTTAATTTTTTATATTTTCCTTTTGTTTCTATTATTAAACATTCCGTTAAGCGTTTCCAATACGATAAATTTCCAACAAACTATTAATTTCAATCTATTATTGATCGGGCGTTTTTGCAATCGGCCACATAAGTATGTTGTACATTATCCAACTTTCACCGTTGTACCTACTCTGTAACACTGCAAAAATGTATGTGTGTTTATTTTTAAGTTTATTTGTAATATTGCGAGTCCTCCTACAGTCATGAACCGATTTTAAAGGGCAATACTTCATTTGAACGGATTTGTTGCCAAACTTCACATACAGGTTTTAGTTTTTCGATGTAGGTTATGGTTGACTTGTTATAGGTCAGAATATAAATTATCATGAGGTAATTTAGATATTTTGAGCCAGCTATCGTTGTTTCATGCACTAGGTGGCCATTTATGGCAACTCTTGCCATTAACAGGCGAATTCCGCACAACTTTCATTTATGTGAAACCGAATCTAGCCAAACGAATGTTATCATGCTTAGATATGGTTGATAAATCGATTATTGGCTCATTCTTTTCTTCAATTGTCGACGGAACTCTAAACCAAATATTGAACTTCGGTAGTCGTCTTTGGTACAGGCCTATTTAATAGTTCTTTATAGCAGTTTAGAACATTTAAGAAATCCAGAGTGTTTTACAAGATGCGAGGGATAACTAGCAGAACATTAGTTTAGTTTCCGTGATGGATTGGTTCATATGAGTCCCTATTGAAAAAATGACGCGACCTAAATAAAGATGTATATCTATGTTTTATTAATTATGAGAAGGCCTTTGACAAAGTCAAACTCAATAAAATTCTAGAAATACACTCCAATTAGATAAAACTGACATTCGTATAATATCCAATCTATAGTGAAACCAAAAGTAAAGTATACGGGTAGATAGATGTAATATCACGGAGATAGATATTAGGCGTGGGGTGTTGTCTCTTTTGATTTTAGGCTTCTATATCTGAAATGAAAGCCTACTGAAATCGGTTTGTATGTCTGTCGCGATTTTCAATTCGAGAACTACTGAACCTAGAGGGGGGATCGTTCAAAAGTCTATGGCTTACCAAATTTACATTCACGAGCTGGTATGGGTGGAATGTCCTACAACAATGTATTAAGGGTTTTTAATAGACCCAGCTTCCAATATGTTATTTCTTATAACCTTTGATCAAGGCAGCTTCCGAGCTGAAAATCAGCTTCTATTTCTGTCATTTCTGACATCTGTCACGCCTTATAACTTTTAATCTGTGATAGACAGAGACATAACATTTTCAGAATTCAACTAAGAATAATAAATCAAGTCCAGACGCCAAAAATCAGTCTGATCGGAAAATCTCGAGACCGGTTTAACCGGAAGGGTCCGCAAACTTTTGTTTATGTATAGAAGCCCCGGACATTGGTGGAAAAGGAGTTCCACATCCGTACTTGTTTAATCTTTATTTGGAGGAAACATTTATACGTGTTCTCGGAAAAAACACGAATGGAGTACATATAACTGGAGGAAGTATAACTTCAATAAAATACGCAGATAACACAGTGTTACGATCGGAATGAGCACAAGGCTTACAAAGAATATTAAATCTAGTTCCCACTTATTAGTGATGACTTTGGTTTTTTTACAAACACAAAGAAAAACAAGTAAGACCAATTATTTTCAAACCTAAAGTTAAGTTCCCTATAAAACATATAAATTTTGTGATAATATGCATAGCACCTTGAATAGTTTTTAAAATATCAAAATATGTTAAAACCTTTTATAATCATAATGCACATTGCTTTTTATAGAAAAACAAGATAACTCATTGTGCTTATAACTTAGCGTATGCTTAAAATTTTATACATGCAAGTAACTAATAAAAAAAATTTAGAATTATTTTATTAAACATAAATCCATATATATATATATATATATATATATATATATATATATATATATATATATATATATATATATATATATATATATATATTGCCTCTTGTTATACCCCTGTAGCAATTAATTATTGATTTAGAATTTTTGTTTGTGTATTAAAAAATTATGATATGTATCTACAATTGTCAATTATAGCTTATTATTTGAGTTTTAATAACATTGTAAAAGAAAAATACACTCTCAAATCAGATGATGGGTATGACGAGCCATATTCTTCATTTATAATAATAATAGTTTCCCGTAACAGGCCACGAATGCCTATTCTTTATTTACATAATGTCTTAATATCGGTTTTATAAATAATTCTTTAAATTACTAGCTTTATACACTAAAAGAGTAATATATTTTGTAGTGAAAATACATACAATTCATTGTAATTCTACTAGCAGTGTTATTTCTACTATAAGATTGAATAACAAATTTTTTTACAAATAAGCAAAACTAGTAGACTGTAATAGCTTATTTATTGTTAATTATTAACATTCTATTTTAATTATCGTTACTGTTATTTACAAAAATCGACTCTTTTGCAATATAGCATTAGAAATTGATTTTATAAAATTAAATTAACTTATATTTGTAACCGTATCGTTTGTAATGTATAAGATTCCAATATCAAAATTTCAATCATTCATAATTAAAGCCCGGATATTCAAGCAAAATGCCTAGAATGCCCAAAAATGCGTATTTTGACTATTTTTATTTATAAGTACCTTTTTTGCTTATAACAGTTATAACTGTCTATTTAGTCACATAAAATTGATTTTTTATAAAATAAATAGCAGCAATAAAAACCCCATCTCATTATTACCCACGGTAATAACTTGTTTTCGGTAAACTGTTAATCCCTTACCGAGAATTTGAATGAACAATGTATACGTACTTTAGTATTAATACTTACTTTTGGTGTCTAAGTTGCGTTGTTCTCACACCGATAAATTAAATAAATTTGTGCAAGAGTTTGGAAATGATATTCTTTCAACTGATGGTTCTGTATATTTTTGTAAAATCTCTGAGAAACCAGTGAACTTCAAGAAAAAGTATTTTGTTTCTCAGCACACTGAAGGACTAAAAGAGCAATCGAAAAGAAAGTGGCTGTCCCAAAAAGTTCGTTACTGAGAACGTTTGTCTCAACATCCAATCGACAATCTGAGTTTTCGTTTAACTTATGTAAATTTTTGCGTTTTCCGTTATGGAAATTACAAAATCCGTCATAACGAACATTTTTTGAAAGCTTGTCAAACAAAATTTACCAAGTAAATTAACGCCCAGAAAATATTATCTCGAAAGAGCTTAAGAATCCACAATGAATGAAATTCGAAGAAACATGAAAGACAAGAAGATTTGAATATCAATAGATGAGACAACACGTGCTACAGGAAGGTAAGTTAAAAATTGCAAATTTTAGCTTCTTTGTATCAATATACCCTGATTTTGCAGGCACATCGTTAATGTAATTGTTGGATCTTTGGAGCCAAATCAAGCATCTAAAATTTGTTTGTTAAATACCGAATCTCTCGAGAGGGCAAATGTGACTACAATCGCATAATTATTCACGACTTCCGTGTCACTACTTAGCTAGAGAAAATTCTTTATGACAATGTACTTACGTTGGCAAGCGATGCTCCCCATATATGAAAAAAGCAGGAAATGATCTGAAAGTATTATTTCCACGTATGTTGCATTTGACATACCTTGCCATGGAATACATTGTGTAGCAGAGAACATACGTAAACAACAACACAAAAAATATAATGTTAAAATTACATAATAATTATCTATCAAATAATAAAACAAACTTAATTGTATTCGTTAGTTGCCAAACACATTTTTTGTCTAATTTGAAGTTTTCTTGATATTAACTCTAATTCTTTAAACCCACTTTTAAGAGTCTTAATGGCGAAAAGTAAATAAAAAAACAAAATAATTCTTAATTAGTTTACTAAAAAATGGAAACTGTTATGTTTTATTTAAAAGTTATATAAATATACAAATTGATGCACATATTTTTGTTATGGGCTATTGGAAGAGTAATACTTAGAATTTACTGTAAATCTCTCTATCAAAGACAATAACTCACTTTGACATTGTTTTCCAAGAAACTATAGAATAAGTTGGTTTGCGGCAGCGACATTCTTGAATATTGTATAGTGTCCAGTTATTATCGCTACTAACCACTTCCTGCAGAGGGTTAATACTCCCTCACTACTTGTTCCATTTTTACCACCAATATACGGTTCGTTTGTAACTTCCACTTCCATACGTCTCTGTAGCCCATCCAAATCGGCTTTTAGGTTAATTATTTCTTCGATAGTATCCTTTCTAAATTGCACTGCATATTGTTTGGTCTCGTTGAAGTTTTCTATATGATTACGAAGATGATTTGTTATAATTGCTTTTATACCATCCACGTACAGCTTCAGAATCTGTTTCCAGTTTAGCAATATTAAAATTTTTTCTTTTTTTAGCATTATAGTTTCCATCCTTTTCCAACATTAAACACTTACGAGATTCTAAAGAACTTATTTTTTCATCCAACTTTGCTATAAGTTCCGTTTTCACATTACTATACAACTTTTGATACAGCGTATCAACGTAAATTTTATTAGCGGCATCTTTGTCAGATTCAGGATTTCCCAAGTTTCTCAATATTTTAAAATTACAGTCATACTTAGTTTGAACGTAATATTTTATATTTAAGACATCATTATCATTTGCAGGATCGGATACCTCAACGATGCGCCTTTTACGTGAATTAAAAACACCATTATCGTCCAAAACTAAAGCACTTTTTTTATTTACAACATCAAACTCATCAACGGGATCATTCACATTTATTAGTCTCTTATTTTTGATGTCATAATTTCCATCGGTAGCGAGGATGAATCCAATACCTGGTTCACCTTTTTTACCGCCTTTTAATGTCCATCGATGACGTCCAAACTTATCTACGCTCATTTTTGTACTGTTCATATTATACACCTCATTAAGCTATTATACCTTCTTCCCGAAGCTCTTCTTCGATATTAATAACTTCGTTATCGTATCCAGTATGACCGGACATTTTAGAGGCTTGTAAAAGCCTTAATCGGGCTACTAATTCAAGAGGTGTATTCCAATAAACATATTCTTTAGCCTTATTATTTTCTTGTTTTAAACCATACCCTGTCGATTTTGGACGAGAGTTCCCAAAAACTAACGGTTTTATTACACGTTGATACTTGCGTCCCTTTGTGCCTTGGACTTGTTCGGAAGAGATATAATGTTTTCTATATCCACTGTATCTGTCAGAATTTTTTTATAAATTTTCTTATCCTCACCAGTGTACCGTTTGGGTTCCTTTAATACCATCAGCTCATATAAGTCATACGTACCTTTATACTTTTTACCTTTTATAACCATGTCTGGACCTTGAATGTCTATCGAAGAATCTCCAATAGCCCATTTATCCATATTAGGATCATAACGAATTCCATAAGTGTGATCTACTCGCCCTTTCACATCATCTATGAGCAATTCTACAAACCGCCGTGGGAGAGGATCGTATTGTACAAGAAAGTCTCTATTTATGTTGGGATCGTTCAGTAATTGCGATAAATCTTGTGACGTAGCTGTGAATACATTTACATCTTCAGATTCCGGGTGTGATTGAGCAACATCTTCGGTTTCTAAGAAGGAAAATTGTTTACGTGCCTTAGCAATGTCGCTTCTAATGTTTTCAATTTTTTCTAAAGGAGATTGTTTAGGTTCATTTTTCGCAGACGGTTCCGGTTCTGGTTTGGGCTCAAGTTTTACTTCTGCTTTCTGAGGTTGATGATGGGAGGATTCGGCAAGTTTTTTTAATGGATCTACTATAGATTTATAAGCAGCTTCCACAAACCGTTTTGTTTCACGTTCCCCTTTCTCCAAAACCTTATATTTGCCTTTAATAGCAGCCCGAGCTTTAATTAGCTTTTGCTTAATTACTTTTTCTTTGGGATCCATC
This sequence comes from Sinelater perroti, assembly GCA_036346155.1. Taxonomy (NCBI): domain Eukaryota; kingdom Metazoa; phylum Arthropoda; class Insecta; order Coleoptera; family Elateridae; genus Sinelater; species Sinelater perroti. The sequence continues at coordinate 55,820 of JARFIY010000116.1, read as the reverse complement.
GAATGCTTCCTAAAACAATAATTCTTATAGCGGTTTTGATGCGGTCTGTAGCGGTCTGAAGCGGTTTTCAAGCGGTCTTGAAGCGGTCTTGAAGCGGTCTGAAGCGGTCTTGAAGCGGTCTGAAGCGGTTTTGATGCGGTCTGAAGCGGTCTTGAAGCGGTCTGAAGCGGTTTTGATGCGGTCTTGAAGCGGTCCAGATATAAAAACACTTACGAAATGGTATTTGCTTCACCGACTAAAGCTCTATGGTATTTAGACTAATTAGTTTACCTTTATATAGCAATCAAAACCTTTCCGGTATCTACCATCCTCAAAATCTTTAATTATGCTTAGAAATCCATACTTGTCTTTCCAACACTCTGAACATATTGTTTTAAACAGCTCAAATGACATATCAGTGCCCACGTGATCATCATACACATGTTTCAAGTTGACATTGTCTTTTTTAAAGAGAACAACCATGTTGGAATTATCACGAATCAGTTGCTTTGGAATAATGGAATACGTTTGACATAAATACAGAGAGTCTATTCCATTGTGACGGCCCATACTAAAACAATCTCGCATTACATCTTGCTTGTCACAAGCAATATCGTCGAATATCATTATAGAATGATTTTTAGCCTCTTTCGGCGGTATAATATTTATTAACTCGTTTCATGTGCTTTATCAAACGCTCTAAATAAGAATACTTTGGTTGTTCTAGAGTCTTCGAGTACACATACACATTTTTGAAGGCAAGGCCATTTGGAGATTCTAGTAAACTAATAACAGTATTCGTTTACCACATCCCGACGGTCCACAAATAATGCCTCTAACAGAGTTAGGAAAAAGAGATCCATGTTTGCTCGATACAGAACTTTCCACAAAACTATGATTATCAATGTGTAAAGAATACGGTTGCTTGACAAACTTCATGATTATAAATGATCCGTGATGAAATTACACCGCATATAAATAGTTTTCCATAATTTGACAGAATTAGTCAATGGCGAAACGTTACAGAGGTGACGGTGTTGTGGACACCTTAATAAACAAACTTCCATTTGAGGCACATATACCTGGATATAAATTTTGCGGGCCAGGGACAAGACTACAAGAACGGTTGGCTAGAGGTGATCGCGGAATAAATGCGCTAGACGAAGCTTGCAAAGAACACGATATCGCTTATTCCCGAAAGCGTGATTTAACATGACGACACGAGGCAGACAGAATTTTGCAAGGAAGAGCTTGGAAACGAGCCAAATCAAAAGACGCGAGTTTGGGAGAACAAACAGTCTCTTGGGTAGTTACAACCGCTATGAAAACTAAAAGAAAACTTGGCATGGGCTGTTCTAACAACAGCAACAGAAAAAAGTCTGAAAGAGGCACTATTCCCAAAAAGAAGAAAAAACAGCATATTAGAAGAAAGATGTTTAGAGGTGGAGTACTAAATAGCGTGATGGCAGCTATTAAGAACAATGACTCGACCAACATTAAACAACTTATAAAGCAGAGTTTGCTCACTGCTAAACGAGCAGTAAAAGTTCTGGGCGGTAAGAAGAATGTTAATGTACCCAGATTGATTTAAACTGCCCAAACAGGGAGGTATTATTCCTTTTTTAGTGCCTTTATTTGCTGGATTATCAGCTGTTGGTGACCTTGCTGGTGGAGCTAGTGGAATTGCTAAAGCTGTGAACGATGCCAGGTCGGCTCAAAAACAATTAACCGAATCTGACAGACATAACAAGACCATGGAAGCAATAGCTCTAGGCAAAAAAGGAAGTAATTTGTATTTGAAACCATTCAGAAAAGGAATGGCTCTCTATTTGAAACCATACTCAAAAAACTTGTAAACTTGCCACGGAGACCTCTGACAGATAATGATCTTAGAAAATATGCAAAACACGTTCCATACTTTAGAGGCGTATTTATGCGTGATAATTTACCTGCTAAGCCTCGATTCAACGAAAGTGCAATTGTAAACTTGGACGATAACACAGGACCAGGTACCCATTGGGTTGCATACAAAAAACGTGGGAAACAAGTCACATATTATGACAGCTTCGGAAATCTAAGGCCCTTCATTGAATTGATAGGCTATTTCCAAGGATGTAATATTAAATATAACCACGAAAGGGAACAAAACTATAATACTACTATATGTGGCCACCTATGCTTCAAATTTCTATATAACAGTAGTAAAGTATAAAGATGTTGCTTAATGTGGTTCTCCAGTAGTCATGTCTCAAACGTTTACCTTGACAGGTGCAAGTAACGTGCTAAGTGACAATTATTTTCCACCCATCGAATTAAAGTCAAACTAAAGGTACGGATTGGGACTTGTTGGATTTTATGGGTGTAACTCTATTAGAAACATTTATCCGGGCAATAATAAATTCTATTACGCCGATAATGTGATCACGATTCCTTCGGGTGTATATGAGATTAATGAAATTAATAATTACCTACAATCGAACATAAATCCGGCAAATACAAAAGAAATTAAGTTAAAGCCGAACAACAACACCCTAAAAGTTGAAATTAATTGTCATTATGACATCGACTTTACAAAACCCGATTCTATAGGTCGCATGCTTGGCTTTTCGCCAAGATTATTGGCTGCTGGTGTAAAACACGAGTCCGACTTAGATGTCCAAATCATAAAAGCCACTAATATTCACGTGGAAACTAATATTACTGGTGGCGCGTATCGTAACAGTTCTTTCCCACGTCATATATGAGTTTGATATTTCCGTGGAGCCCGGGTACAGACTGGTCAAGGAACCTTCGAATATAATTTATTTGCCAGTACTAGTGCATCAAATAGACAACATTACCGTACGACTTGTCGATCAATGCGGAGATTTGATTGTCTTTGGAAACGAGCAGATTACTATCAGACTTGAATTGAAGCAGTATGGGGCTAAATATTTTTTTTAATCAAAAGAGCCGCATTCTTGAACCAACGACCAGTTAGCATTTGTTAGCCGACAAGTACGCGTTGACTGCAGAAGACGTGGCTTTTTTGCAATCTCTTGGTTATACAGTGTTGAGCAGATATGGAAGAAGCGTTAAAAAACGTTTTCAATACAGTCAGCTTAGAAGACATGATTGTGGAATGCGATCGTCGTTCTTATCATCCATACACTACCAATGCATACGATAATTCGGATGAAATTAATTTGGTTAGACAGAAGGGTGACCTGATAACTAAAACTTACAACAGTGTTCTATACATTGAAGGTACTCTTACACCGAAAGAAGAAAATAAACCTTATGAACTCACGAACAACGCGCCACTGTTTTTGTTTAATGAAATTCGATTTATATTAGGAGATCAAATAATAGAAACAGTGCGTCTACCTGGCATCACAAGCTCGATAAAGGGTTACGTTTCTTACGAAAAAAAAACAAACAAAATGTTTGAAGCAAGCAGGTTGGAGTCCATTGAACGAGAATTTGCAAATAGTTTATTCCAGAAACCGCTTCTTTTGCGCATCTATTCCTTTAAGTCATGTTCTCGGTTTTGCAGAGGGGTACCGGATGCCTATCATCAGTATGAGACAAGAACTAATTCTTGTCCGTGCAAAATCGGACGCAGACTGTTATAAAAGTGAAACGGAAGTGAAAACATCTGTTACTAAAATTCTGTGGAAGGTGCCGTACATAATACCCAATGATGCTGCAAAATTGGATTTGTACGCAAAAATCAATAAAAACATCCCTATACCAATAGCTTTCCATGCAAGAGATCTTTATATTTACCCTACACTACCTGCTTCGAGATCATTGGTGTGGGCTGTAAAAAGCAGCACTGGTTTTCAGAGACCTCAATGGCTATTAGTAGCTTTCCAAACGGATAAGCGTAATAACAAATCTGCAGTAGCATCCGACTTTGGGCACGTGGATTTGATTGCTTTGAAGGCAAACATTAACAACAGGAGATACCCATACGAGCAGCAAAATTTGGATTTTGAAAATAACAAATATACCGATGTGTACGAGGAATACATTAATTTTAGGTCTCAGTATTACTATGATGAATTTGCTTGTTCCTTGTTTGATTACAGACAATTTAAAGAAAAGCCAATTTTTGTTATTAATTGCACGAAACAGAACGAAAGTGTTCACAATGTAGTGGTAGACTTAAAGTTAGAAGTGGAAGCTTCAAAATCTTTTGTAGCAAACACAACCGCTTACTGTGTCATACTTCATGATGTTCTTTTTGAATACGAGCCATTCTCAAGTTTGGTGCGCAAATCATAAGTTAAAATACACAAACTATAAATATATTATTCGATTTATGTATTTCAAGTCATAAATAAAGATAAGTGTTTTACTAGATGCTATTTTTTTAACTCCCACCACTTCTGTGAATAGATAAAACGTAGGGCTGACCCAAACAGGATTTCAGTGAGCGTTAAAAAACCGTAAGAATGTTATTTGCTATGCATTGTTGTTGCGCGTTGACGGCCGTGGCATCAAATTGTGACGTCGATGCAGATTATAAACTTAATCTTGCGGTTAGTGTTTTGCTGCGGCTTGGGTATCTAACCAACAACGCTCTTACTCAAACAAACGAAAACAACGCTATTATTGCTGCGCTGAAGTCGTATCAAACATTTTACGGTTTACCTGCAGACGGTAATTTGAACGAACAAACGTTTGCGCTTTTATCAATGCCCATGTGTGGAAATGCTGATGGTGAATATGCCATACATGGAGCGAAGTGGATTGTTCCGGTAATAAAGTGGTCAACCACTGTTACAGATGCAAAGACGTTTAAGATATTGAAAAAGGCCTTTCTAACCTGGAAAATCATACAAACCTAAAATTTCAATTCAGTTTGCAGGACTATCATATCCATGTGGCGCTTGAAAGGGGAAAACATCTAAAGTCTACAAATACAGATTGCCCATGGGCGTTTAATGGGCGTGGCCGGATACTAGCACACGCGGACTTTCCGCTTGCTAATTTATCTAATATACATATTGATACTGATGAAAACTGGTACGTTGACGATGAATACAAACCTCCTAGGGATACGCTTAGTTTGTATAACACGCTGCTTCATGAAATAGGACACGCTTTAGGGCTGAAACGTTCTTCAAACAAGTATTCCGTAATGTTTACTTATTCAATACCTGAACATCATCATTCAGATTTACATCGTGACGATATAAACGGACTACAAAAAATCTACGGCAAGCCCACCGTTATATTGATACTGACGTCACGGATACGATGACTACAACGACGACGACGACCACCACATCCTCAGCTACTCCTTTAGTACGGCCGCGCGCACCTAACCTGTGTGATATCAGCGTGGATCATTTTTTACTTGTGAACAAACGGCTCTACATGTTTTACGTTCAATGGGTTTGGATATCTACTTTAGACCGCAACACTGTTGAACCACCTAAATATTTACGCGATTGGTTGCCTTTCCTGCCAAACGATTTTTTGAAAATTGGAGCTGTTTATCAAGCGGTTCGTTCCGACATTGTTTTATTTGTTAAGGATACATATACCGCATTAATTTTCCAAGTCTTACAATTGCCCCCGGCTATCCTAAATCATATTCATCAATTGGATTACCTAATAAAACGGTGTACGAGCTGCCGTAAATAGCTACAGCGGACGCACTTTTATTTTCATGGTTACAATCAGATACTGGAATTTAATGAATGCGTACAAAGGCCGAGCTCCCGCAAATTAATGCATGCAGCCTTTCCTGATTTGCCAACACCTGTTCGTTCTGTATTTAGGTATACCGATGGTTTGCTATATTTTCTATATAAAGACACATTCTTCGCGTACAACGAATTTACTGGCAAACTGATAACCAGCGGTAAGGAAGATCTTGCACACGTTAACATTCACTGTTCAAATAAAGGCGTTATGGAACAATTGAGAGATGTTCTATCGAAATTGATCGCTTATGACGCTTCCTTGGAAAGCTATTTACAGCAACAGCATGATGATGATGATGATGATGATGATGATACTCTGTAAATTGATTGTACGATTGTCGAGTTGCTATGCTGGCCTCAGACCGAAAGTGTTCGTCGCTTTTGTTATTTAAGTTAATCGGCGCTGCTAAAACATGTGCGGCAGTTTTATCCAAATAAAGATTTTATAATTTTACTTGTTTTTTTATTTCTAATATTACTACGTTAGAGCGTAGGCTAACAAAGTTGTTTCAGTAGGGTATCAGTTCGATTCTCGCCACTTTTTTTTCACATGCTCCCGGTAACTAGTCCCCGGAAACTAGACCCCGGTAACTAGGCCCCGGAAACTAGGCCCCGGAAACTAGGCCCCGGAAACTAGGCCCCGTTAACTAGGCCCTGGAAACTAGGCCCCGTTAACTAGGCACCGGAAATTAGGCCCCGTTAACTGGCCCCGGAAAATAGGCCCCGTTAACTAGGCCCCGGAAACTAGGCCCCGGAAACTAGGCCCCGGAAACTAGTCCCCGGTAACTAGGCCCCGGAAATTAGGCCCCGTTAACTGGCCACGGAAACTAGGCCCCCATGACGTGCCCCGTGCCGCCATGACATGCCCTCATGACGTGCCCCCATTGGGCGCGCCCTCGGGGCGCCCCGGTGGCAAAACCGCGGGAAAAACCGCACGCACCTGGCGGCGAGGGGTGAAAGTTATTTGACGACATCTAGAGACGCAAACCTCAGCGAGTTCTTGCGGAGGAGAGCTAAAGTACTTAGCCGAGGTGCAAACCACAGCGCCCTCTAGCGGACGGGGGGCAGCCGAGGTGCAAACCACAGCGCCCTCTAGCGGCGGGGGGGGAACTGCTTAGCCGAGTTGCAAACCTAAACGTGTTGAGACACATTTGAGCCAGAACCGGCCTTTATCAACTAATGATAAGCCATAAACCAACAAGGAAAGTCTATAGACTGTCTACGACTGATAACAAAATCTCCCCCATTTAGCTAAAGATTCCTGTACTTACAAATGTCAAAATATGTACGAAGACTAGTAAAAATCAATTTGTACACTCATATTTTTTCTACATTTTTTTTTGTTTAATGAGCAATAACATAGGTTGCATAAAATACCAGTATTATAAGACCAACAGGTCTTTCGATTAGTAAGCAAATTTGGTAGAGGGTGAACTTGCTCACTTAATAATAATAAAGTAACAAAGTAAGCGGAAGTGCTGCGTCAATAGTTCGAGTTATGTGTGGCAAGTATTTATTTGTTAGTGTTGCAGTGCCCGTGTTGAGAAAACCATCGTATGGATGGGGTGTCGCGCCCATCTTCAACTTAGCCTAGGTCATCTAGCTTGCAGCTCCTTGCCATCGCTTCCACCGCCGCTGTTACCATCACAGTCGCTATTTTGAGGGGCAACCTTTTATCCTGCGTCAATACTGTACAATTTATTAAGGAAATATTACAAAAAAATATTTACAGTCAGCCGGTGCTCCGCCTTACGGCACTACACCGGCATTGCTTCTTCCTTTACATGCCTTTTGAACATTCTTCGCATTTATCATTGTCGTGGTATGTGCAAAAGACCTGCCCCGGCATTTGCCTTTGTGCAGGACTCGGGGAAAACCACGAAAAACCCGAGTCAGGGCAGGTGACTTCAAGCAGTCTACTGCTCTTTGTCTCCTTCGTTACAATTCTAAAGCCGCTTATTATTATAACATATTTTATATCCTTGCGAGTGCGCGGTTATTAGTCTCTATCTCTTATGCCGTCTCAAGCAAGTCGTGAATTATTAGTCCAGGCTGTTATGCTAGCTGCCGCAATTTTGAGTCCCGGCTGTTGTGCCTTGTTTTATGCAATTTTAAGTCCGAGCTTTTATGCATGCCAGCCGCAATTGTGAGTCTCGGCTCTAATGTGTTTACACTTTTCACTTACACCTCCCAACCCCAATCGCGATCGCGTCCTACCCCGGGTTCAGTTTAGCTACGCGTGAGCAAAACTGATCCAGCGCGTTCCACCAGCAGGCTTCTGTTGAGAGCATCGTAACGTCTTCGGGCGTTCGTGGCCATCTCAGTCCTTCTTTTATTAGTACTCCTTCTGATCTTGCCCTGGCTTCGTTCTCCACAGTACATGAGGTCAGCACGTGAAGGGCGTTATCCACCTCTCCGCATTCGCATCTGTCCTGTCCCGGTTGCAGCTTCCCGAACCTTGTTAGGTAAGCGCGAAAGTTTCCGTGACCCGTAACGATCTGTACGGTGCGCCAATTGAGATGCGCGGACGCAATGTTCACCGTCTCTAGGGTAGGCAAAAACGTTCTTGCGTGTTTTCCCGTTGTTGCTGTTTGCCACCTATTTGTCCATAGATTCCTCGTTCTGTCCTTCAAACGCGTTTTGATAAGACTTCGCGGAATGGCAGTAAATTGCGCAGGTCCATCTTCGGCGGCTGCTTCCTTGGCCAGCTCGTCAGCACGTTCATTCTTTGCGGTGCCAACGTGCGCCTTTGTCCAGTGGAACGAGACTTCTGTTTCTTCTTTCAGTCTCTTTATAAGAGTCCAGACCTCCAACTGCAACTCAGAAGGTGATTTCATCGTGCTCAGAGCCTCTAATGCCGATCTGCTATCCGAAACTATAGAGCATCTTGCGATGATGCGCCGATAGTGTATCAAATATCGCAGACCTTCCCTGATAGCCACTAGTTCGCACTGAAAGACAGTGCTCCAGTCCGCTAATTTAATTTTCTGGCAGTGGATCTCTTCTTGTTCCTGATGAATCACGAACGCCGCTCCCGCTCTTCCGTCTTTTAGTCTGGATCCGTCTGTGTGGCACGTCAGGTGGTGTATTTCCTCTTCCGTGGTGGTGAACGAGATGCCATCCCATTCCGCTGGATGGTGGCCTGCTTCCTCCATACTCGTCTTGCGTTCTGCTGGGACCGGAGCAGGCTGGAGCCTCAGTTCCCGTCGCAGTCGCTCGTCACCCGCTTCGATGCGTTTCCTCTCGGCTGTTTCCTGCAATACAAAATCAACCGGAGGTAACTTGCTCAACACTAGAGCGGCTTCAGTAGCAACGGTACGGTACGCCATTGCTGCTCGGACAGCTAGTATACGCTGAGCCCCTAATAGCTGCTTCACCTGCTTGGTTTTGCAACCCTCGGCCCACACCTCGCTCTCGTACAACATTGCCGGCTGTACTGCGCCCAAATATATATGCGCAACCGTCCTGCCCCTAAACCCCCAAGTCAACCGCGTTGCCGCGCCGATTTTGTGCGAAATCTGCTTGCCTTTTTCGCTAGCCATCTTAATATGTGGGTGCCACGAAAGCCTATCGTCTATTTGAACGCCCAAGTAGCGTATATGCTCCTTGCAATGTATACGATCGCCGTTAAAAATGAAACTTGGCCTCTGTTGCCCTAGGCGCTTACCAAAAAACAACGCTTCCGTCTTGTTGGCGTTAAAACTAAGTTTCTCGCTTTCTGCCCATTTATGGAGTATACCTAGCGCCCCGTTTGCTCTTGCTTTTAGTGCTTTATATTGGACAGCACGTGCGATAATTATCGTATCGTCGGTGAATCCCACTATTTCGCACCCACCTGGTAATTTTTCCCGAAAAATACTTTCGTATACTAACTTCCAATAGACGGGCCCAGAACACGATCCCTGAGGGCAGCCCCTAACTACCTGTCGCGTAACTAAGCCGTTAGGTGTTTCCACTTGAGCCGTCCTATTCGAGAAATAATGTTTTACTAGGCGCAATAAATTTCGCGGGCAATTCCTCCGCACGAGTTCGTCTAAAATTCGCGGCCACCATGCGTTATCGAAGGCCCCGGCAATATCTAAGGCAATCAAGGCACAATATTCTCCTTTCTCCCTAGCATTTTTTACTTTTCCTACTACATATTCGATCGCATTTATAGTAGAAATGCCAGCGCGAAACCCAAATTGGCGTTGATGAAATCCGCCGCTTTCTTTTATAACATGCTCAACCCTGGTTGCAATAATTCTGTCTAACGCTTTACCAATTACCGGCAATAGACTGATAGGCCTAAAACTACCTGGATCTGTAGGGTCGTTTTTCCTCGGCTTGGGAACAAACCTAACCGTTTGAATTTTCCAACATTTAGGGAATGTCCCTAACCTAAGACACGCATTAAATATGTTTATAAATAGTTCCGGCGCTAAGTTATAGGCTCTGAGTGCTGCATCAGACGTTATCCCATCGTGCCCGGGCGCTTTATTTGAGTTTATTCGTTTAAGCGCTCTTACTATTTCGCCCGATCGAATTGCCTTATCGTCTCGCTGATTACCCGGTTCCTTAAGTGCCGCGCGTCGTAATTCCGCGTGTATCTCGTTGTCTCTATCAGCCGCATCGCTAGGAAAGTAAACCGACAACAAATACTCCGCACTTTCTTGCGCACCCCTCGTATAGGTACCGTTACTGCGCTTGACGCATGAACTCGCCGTTTTGATTTTTTTCCCGCGAATAACTCGGTACGCCATGTCCCAGGGATCTTTTTCGGTGCTTTTAGTGCAAAAGTCTTTCCATTTCTGAGCCCTTGTGTCTTCCAATAAATTCTTGTATTCTCGAAAGGCCTGCCTGTATTCACGTTCTCTTTCTTCTACCATCACCCCTGTAGCGCTGAAAAATTCTACGTTTTCTTCGAGTATCGGCACGCTTTTCTGTCAATTCTCTGGTCCACCAGGGACGCTTGCTTTAAACACTTTCCGTTTGGGCATTGATTTTCGCAAGCCTTGATTACCGCTTCGTTGAGTTGAGATGCCACTTCTTCCAATTGTTTCTCTTCTTCAATTTCTGAGGTTATGCACGGACAAGATTCCTGAAAGGCCTCGTCAAATTTAGCCCAGTTTGTCTTTTTGTTACAAAAGCGCGCCGTACCCGTAGTTTTCTGCTGTCGCTTCCAGTGTTATCAGACCATGTTAAGTTCCAGGTTATCATCTTATGGTCAGTCTAGGAACTGCTTTACAAAACTACATAAGTGGGCTGTATAAATTATATATTAACTGTTAATTATTAAGCGACTGCATTGTATCTCCAAGCATAGCAAGCGTGCTATAATTGCGCTATCGTTACGGACAAAAGATAACCGAGCAACCTTACAATCGAGGCTGATTTAAATAACAATAGAGATGGCTTATATTAATCAAAATTCGCTATACAGAACATACAACAGCGTGTGCCTATGCAAGTAGAACAGAATTATCAATTCCAGTATCCACAACAAAATTATCAGTTCCAGCACCAAGTGCCAATAAATAATATTATATACAAATATGCAACCAAATAATATCCCGCAAACACAAAGTACAAGCTCATTTTATCAGAAGAATCCAGTTTATTATCAGACTTACACAACCCGGTTATCTCAGGACGCTGAATGGAAAACGACAGCATAATTTTGAAAAATTTTAAAGCCAAGCCAGGCAAAGAAAAAATGCGATGTACTTGTTAAACCCCTCTAATAGATATGAAGTCTTAAGGGAAGAAACATCACAAAAGTATGTAAGAGGTTAAAGAACCTTGGCAAGGTATTTAACGAGGTTGTGGGTGGGGAAACCGAACGCACTAACCATGGGGCGTAAAGAAATGTTCTCTTTATGAATTTTTGGGAGACCATACAATTTGGAAAATGAGGAGTTTCTTGGTATCGGATAATAGGTAGTGGGATTATTGAGTACATGGCAATAATCAGAAGATTTAAGTAAACTGCATCTTAGCGATGTAGTCTGATGTATTTGGAATCACTGTAGTGTTTCCCTTATTTGCCTGTAAAATTGTAATATTATTATTTTGTTTTAGAACTTTTACCTTAAACGTACCTGCTATATACGATATTTCGATGACAATTTTGTTATCTGGCCTCATGGACATGATACCCTTCAAGAATTTTTTTTCTCACTTAAACCAAGTCCATACCAATATCAAATTTTCCATGGAAACCAAACATAATAATTCCCTTCCCTTCCTAGATAATCTCATAACAAGAAATCCGTCTGACAGCTTTTATTACCTTATCTACAGAAAACCCACTCACATTAACCACTACCTAAATGCCAAATCCCATCACCGTCCTGCCCAAATTCATTGAGTTACAAAATTTTTTATCACCAGATCTATCAGACTTTCCGATACGAAAAACTGCCACACATAAATTAAAACCATTACTACCAACCTACTGCAAAATTGGTATTCCAACAAACCGTTAACTAATATAATCAAAAATATAAATAAAAACACTAACTCTCAATCCTAAAACCCTCTTGACCAACAAAAAGCATTCCCACCTTACATCAGAGGCATCACCGATAAAATAAGCCGTATACTAATGAGGTAAATATACGCACGGTCTTTACGACCAATAACCAAATGTCTGAGTTTATTTGGCCAGCAAAGAATCACTGCCTTAATGAATCCCAAGGATTTTATAAAATACCTTGTGGAGACTATCAAAAGATCTATATATGTTAAAAAAATCGGCAAATATCCAGCCGAATATATGAGCATTCTCTGGCCGTACGGAAAGGCAATAATAGTTCGGAACTTGCCAAACATAACAAAGAAACAGACCACAAAATTAATTTTTTGGGGGCTAAAACCATTGCTCCTATTTCCCATTTTACCAGCAGGATAGTACGTGAGACAATTGAAATCGAAAAACAACCACAATTCCTGAACACAAGTGATGATAGCCAACGTTTACCCGTCACATGACAATCCCTTATTACACCGCACTATCAATTACGCAATATCCCTAAACCAACAAACTTTCTCCAACCCAATGCATTTTCAGCCAAAATTTTACTTCTAGTCTTATAAATGACAAAGCAGGACCCACAAAAGGTTAGTCTTACTCAAAGACTCGTAGCTTTCCTTAAGAATTTTACCCATACAAAAAAAAACGTAACTTTAGAGTAGTTTTAAGAACCTTTATCCATCAAGCAACAATTATATAAAATTATATTAAAAGAGTGTTTAAGACATTGCAAACATACGCCAAAAATAACCAAACTCCATTACCCATGTTTATTGTAAAACTAAAAACGACGGCAAATAGTAAGATGTTTACAATATTACTAGACTAGTACATTATATTGTAAAGTTTGAACCACCAATCACTAAACGCGAGGTATCGCAATGTGCCAGATGTCAATGACATGGTCGTACTAAGATTTTCTGTAGCAGAAATCCGCAATGCGTGAAATGCGTTAATAACCATCCAACTTCCCAATGTCCACGAAAAGTAAAAGATAACAACATTAAACGCGTTAACTGTAACGGCAACTTTCAGGCTAATTACAAAGGATATCAAATTTACAAAGAAATCCAACAAAACATGTATCCGTCTCTACATAGCAAACTACCAAATGCGAAACAACACAGAGCAACAGTACTAACAAAACCTCTCCTATGCTCAAGTTGTAAGAAGTAGCATCAATCGGACTGATAGTAACATGAATAAACAGGATTTACAATCAACTATAATTACGATTGAAAATTGGAAACGCCCAATAAACATATCAGCAGCCTATTGTTCTTCAAAACACAACATTAAAAAGGAGCTTTTTGAAGAATACTTTGAAATATTAGGTAATAGATTTATTTCAGACCGACATCACAAAGCAAAACACGAGTATTGGGGATCAAAGGTCACCACGATTACCCTACCTGACGACAGGTGAGCCAAACTATTGGCCTTCAGACATGAAGAAAATGCCCGACCAACTAGACTTTTGTATTATAAAGGGCATCAATCAAAACCACTGCAAACTGAGTTCTGTTTATGTATACGGGATTAGATAAAATATATTTTACAAACATGTATATTTAAAATAATATTTAAAAGTGGTAATAAACTTAATCTCTATCAAAAAGGCTTTATACAACATTTCTAATTATATATATATAAAAAAAATTATGAGTGCTGCTGCTGCTGCTGTCACACAGGTCCAAGTCCAACTCTATCTATACTATTGCTGTCAATGATGTAGTGATTTGAGGGAAGGGCTAATAAAATAAACAGATGAGTTATTAATACTAAAAAAAATTATTCTGCCTATAAAGACACATCATATATAATCCGAAATTTGTTGATTACGCACCATGTGGTAAACCGAGAAGATTGCGGCTTCTAAGCATTGTAGGTAGAGATATCTAAAGGGGATTCTCCTCGTGCCTTTTATTGCCCTTCCTAAGCTTAGTTTGCTTCTGATTGCATAGATGCGGTATTGTTTTCGAGTTTTATTTGCAAGGCATGCACAACAGTTGACAATTTTTTATTTTTGTAATTTTCTACATATTTTGAACCCCTCCTGTAGATTAAGAATGTCAGGGACGCTAAGTTTCTATATTAAAGGTATAAAAAGATCTTCAAAGTAGTATTTTTTTACAATGTTTCAAATATTACGCACCGTATTTTATATATGAAAATTTATATAGATTTTTACATTTTTCTGTAGTAAGTAAAACATTTTTATTAGTATTTAATAAACTAAGGAAATCCGATTCAGTTTCCATTTACCATAGGGTTAGGAGTTGATGATATACTTCTTTTAGGATAAGTTGTTTTCATATACTATGCAACATCTGTTATTAGCTATGAATATTTATGTGAATGAAAATTTATTATTACTTTTATAAATTTTATATTACCTCTATAATAATTTGTTGATGCTATAAAATGTTTTAATATTACACATGGTGTGTTATGCAATTTTTTAATAATATATTAATCAATAGTAACGACATAGGAAACGAAAGCAGAAACAGAATCGAAAATAGAAAACGAAAAGAAAGGGACATGGGAGAGGCAACACCATAGGCAAAAGTGCCGAAAACCTGAATGGTAACAGAAAGGTAAATCAAAGCAGTAACGAGAAGGTCAACTTCAAACGACATCGTAGACGTAATAAGAACAAGAAAAAAGAAAATTTAACCTTAACAGGAACAGGAAATCAGAACGGCAACAGTAATGAGAACGAGAAAGTGAACGGAAACGGGTTCGGAAACGAAACTGCTATTGGAATTGGTTGCGGAAACATATTCTACAACGGGAAAGGCATCGGGAATGAAAATGAAAACCGGCATAGGAAGGGACACCGCAATGAAACGGGAATTAAACCGAAAATTGGAACAGTAACGAGAACGGCAACGAAAACCCTAACAAGAACGTTAATGGCAATGATAATAAAACAGAATGAAGACAGGCGTAGTAAGGGCATGGGAGTATTAGAGAAAATAGGAACGGGAAGAGGACTGGTAACGGAAAGTAAAACAACTGGAACGGGAATAAAAACGGGAACGAGATTAGGAATGGAACATGTATTGAGAACTGAAAAAAAAGCTAACGGAAACGGAAAGTTAAACGCAAACGAGAATGAAATCAAAACATAGAATGGGAGAGTGAAAATAATAGGAGAGAAAATAAAAATATGAACAATATTGGAAATAGTAAGGGCATGAAACTGTTAATGGGAACGGGAATGTTAACTACAATGGGAAGGTAAATGGTAGCGGAAAGAAAAGAAGAGGAAAAATTAGAGCATTAAGAAACACGAAAAATGGAACGAAAACGAGAAAGGGAACGTAAGCGAGTACGCTAACGAGAATTGAAATGCAGTAATAAACGACAACAAAGGAGTAAACTGAAATGGTAGGGTCAGTGAAAACGCAAACAGAAACCGGACTGCACACGGAAATTCCAACGTCAACTGCAAAGGCAGCAGCAAAGACAACGAGAACTAAAAACGAAAAGGGAACAGGTGTGGCAACTACAACAATAAAGATAGTTATAATGATAATAAATGCAACCAAGCTGCTAACATCTAAAGCATATGATACAAGCTAAGGCATATAATTTAACTCTTAACAAATACATTTCAGATGTATCCTATGTACATATTTAATAAGTCTTTTACTTTAGATTTTATACGTTATAACTTTGATGACTAATTGTTTTTCTAATTTTTTGATAATCCTTTATAAACAATTAAAGAAAAAAGCCAAAAAAAATAATTATTTTAGTTTTGCAACTTTTTCTGTTGTTTTTAAATGAAAAGGTGTGTCCGAATGAATATTTTCGAAGATTATGAAAATGACCAAAATCCCGCATCGCGTCAGGTTTTCCCACAAAAATTAAAAAAAAGGTTTTTTAATGACGTTGATATATTTCAATGTTTGTAACATGTAAAAATGTTATCTAAAGGGACGTAATTAACGTGTAAGAAATAGATAAGCGTAAATTTATAACTGATAATAAAAGTTAAATTTGAAAGTGTGCAGTACAACCTCCATAAACGGTCTGTGCGCGAGGATTTTAAGGTGGTTGGAATTTTGCTAGGCCCAAATTAGGCAGTACCAAATCTTCTGGGTTTTTGTGTGAATGGGGCCCCAGAGCTAGGACGGAACATTGGGTTCGAAAGCAGTGGCGAATCAGAAGTATATTCATACTTGGCAAAAAAAGTCTGGTTTTCTTATCTTATTTTATTATATACTGTTTCCACCTTTACACATCAAACTTTACTTAATAAAACAACTTATAGCGGATTTAAGCAGAGACAGAAAATTAGTGGTGGACAAAATATTCGAGAAAACCATGAGTGAGTGCGAATTGCGAGCATGGACTGCATTCAAAAATGTGGTACAAAATTTTTGAGGAAGACGAAATTGCAAATTACACCATTTCAATCGAGGAGATATTGGAATTCTATAAACTGCTTGGTTACAACAAGAGCGTCAAAGTTCACTTGCTTCATGCTCATCTAAATTACTTTCTTGGCAATCATGCCGAGCGCTTCCATCGGGATATTAAAGTGATGGAAAAAAGACCAAGGAAAGTAAACTGTACATATGATAGCTGACGATTGTTGGATGTTAAAAACACACTTTATGGAAAACACCAAAGAAAATCCAAAAAGAAGAACTTTCAAGGAGAGCCCAGTGGTAAATATTAGGTATGTTTGCTTTTAAATATGTATTTATGTTTATCTATTTCCTACACATTTATTCCGTCTCACCAGAGAGTAATTTGTGGAAAAACCTAATGTGATACGGAATTTTAAGTCATTTTCGGAATTTTTAGAAAAATCCATTTTGGTACACCTCTTCATTTAAAATCAACAAAACCTTGCATATTAGTGTAATTCAGGAGTGCCCGTTTGACTTTTGAAGAGTATAGTCGTTTCGCGGTCTTTTCCCAAACTAGTGCGAGCTGACCTGAGATCAAGTACTTATCGATAGTTATAGTTATCACTTCAAAATAAACTCTATTTAAATGCCACCCGTAAATATTTTAGCACAAAAGACAAACCCCCACGGCGAAGAGGGGTTCCTCATCACAACAAAATGGATAAGAAGAATAATAATGATCTTTCGTCACCTGTCACACTAAATAAAAAGTATTACTTTGATCCCGCCACGTTAATAGCAGCTAACAAATATTACTTATTAAACGACATCATTGAGAGTGCTTCAACCATAATTCATCAAGGTAAATACGCTGCAGCTGTAGAGCCAATGAATACCGACGAACAAAAAATTCCTTCTACCTGAACGCAAGAAACTAAAATAAAAATTTCACCGATATTCCTACACTACTCTTTACATATAATACACCAAGAAATTACAAAAATTTTTAAGGAAAACGTTAAAAGAGAATTTTATACATCCCAAAAGTAGATAACCTGAGAATTAATCTAAGTACTATTGAGGATTACAGAAAAATCACCAAACATTGTAATGATTACAAATTAAATTACCATACATTTAAAGACCCTAAAAAGAAAAATTTTTCAGTTATTATCCAAAACCTTCTGTTTTCAATCACTGACAATGGCGTATTAGAAGAGTTAGTAAACGTGAAATACCCTGTAATTAAAATTACTCGTCTTTATAACAAAAACAGAAAGCCCATACCGCTATACGCGATGGACCTGTAAGACACCGCAATGGCAAAGGAAATTATAAACTTAAAGAAAGTCCATTGTAGTATCATTAAAGTGGAAGTAAAAAGAAAATCAAAAGAAATTCCTTAATTTAAGAAATGTCAACTGTACAGACATACACGGAATTATTGCTAAATGGAGCCACGGTGCGTTAAATGCACAAATAATCATAAATATAATAAATGCTCGAAAAAACATACCGATCCCCCTCAATGCGTGAATTGCAAAGAACTGCACTCCGCGAACTTCAAAGAATGCAATTATTATCAGAAAGTTAGCCGTCAATACAATCTTCCAAATCTAAGTCAAACTAGAGCACGAGCGTGGATTTCACCAACTACAACAAAAATAACTAAAAGTCAAAATACCTAACAATCGAATTCCTATGAACAATAAAACTACAACAGATCTTTTTCTAAACTACCAACAAAACCTAACGGAAATCACGAAACTGAACATGAAGAACAGGACCTTCTAACCAGTATTGTATCAAAAGTAATTGAGATATATAAATACCACACCTGGATAAAACTATGCCTTATCTAACAACACTAATACCATTACTTTCCTCTTATGGATCCAAATAAAAAATTCACAATTAGTAATATAACAGTCGTAAATTGGAGCACTGATGGCATAATGAAACAGCGCAGTACATTTATTGAGTTCTTGTTTAGACATAACATTGACGAGGCTTGCATAACTGAAACACTTGTTATAAATACAGAAATCTTTAAATTACTAGGGTACAATGTATGTAGGAGAGATAGAGAAACGCAAACAGTATGGGAGCTGGCAATTGCAATAAAACAAAAATTGGCTCACTACCAGTTACTGGATCTAAACCTAGAAACAGGAGCTATTAACCTGATATTTAAAAATAAAACTGAAGTTATACTTATAAACAACCCAATAAACGGATTCTAGAAAAAGACATTTAAAAAATTTTCTGCTCAAATAAACCAACATTGCTAATTGGGGATCTAAATTGCAAACAGAAATTTTGGGGATGTAGAGCTGATAAACCGAATGGTGCCAGGCTAAACCAAATACTGACGAACCACAACATACAAATATTAGCCCCTAAAGAATATACTTACCTATAGACCAGATTATAAATCGGGTATATTAGATGTCGTTTTATTTAACAACTTTCAAACACCTATCTACGAAACAGTTTTGAATTAACTTGATTCAGATCACCTACCGGTAACACTCTCCTTCTATAGTAAACCACTGCAAACACCCCTATTACCAAAATTAATTGAAGGCAAAATGGACTGGAATATGTTTTAACGAGAGCTTGACAAAAATATCGAAAACTTCGGACCAATTCATTCCACTACTTTCTGAAAGTTTTTGAAGATATTCGAATATTCATGGATCTCTTTCTTCCTCTATTAATTTTTTTAGTAATTTTGGGAGCTTTCTTCGGATTTTCTTTATCATATAATAATCTTGTTTGTTGTCATGCTCTCCGTAGCTGATTTTTCTTCATAATTTTTATTTTAATATTTCTCGAACAGTTAGTATAATTTTCTGTTAAGTTTTTGTTCGTTGTGGATTTTCATGCTGTTTCTTGTATATGTTAAGTCAGGTCATTAACTGTATCTTCTAGTTCTCCTTCGCTTTTTAATAAGGTTTTCAATTTTATTTTTCAGATATTTTTGATATAAACTGCTTCAGTTAAAAATTTTGTTATATAATGTGGATGGTTTCGTTATACTTTTAAGTTGAGCACTTACTCTCTTAATGGGATTGAGAACGGCGTGCACATGGAGTAGGGATAATTGACTAGTAACGGATTCTGGCGTTTCCTTCGACAACGTTAGAAGAGTGAAAGTTATTCTCGTGAAAGATGTCAAATCTCAGTTCAAGTCCAGATCAGCACCTTCTCACGGTGAGAGTGGGCAACGTAATTTTAGTTACAGCCAACGTTGAGTGGATCCCTTGTCGCGTGTTAAGTCCCCTTTTACCGAGAGATTGAACACCATCTGATTTCCGGAGCACTCAGGTCGTGTTACAAACGGGTAGCACTCACTAAGCGTGACAAGTGGATTTACAGTCTCACTTTTAGTTATTTATTAAGTCATTGTTCATTCTGTCGTATTTTTTGCTGAAATTCACTTTGCCAATGTGGCAAAATTTTTGCCACGGAGGAGGGTTTAAAACAGCACCTGAGGAACCGATATCGTAGAGGTCCCAATCCTGACAGAGAAGTTGTCTAACACACCTGCAACCACCTTTGTAAGACTCACCCAACCCAAAACGACAAAAAATGGAATATTAGGCAAACCTTCCAATTCTAGATCCTAATTGTTGGACCGATGAGGAGCTGATTGTCATGTCAAGTATGGAGGTAGCCTTTACATGCATCTGGCTGAAAAGATTGCAAACAGATCGAAAATTACCATTAAGAACAAACCGCAGGATTCCCAGTATAAAAAATTGGTTTTTCAGCCTCTAAGAAAGAAACAGCGCCCTGAAAACATCGATATTGAGAAGGAAGCCCTCGGTGAATAACACATAGTGGGTGAAGAGGTCGACATTACTTTAACGGAGATCTCTATTCTGGAGGTCACGACCTCAAGCAACGGTCCAGAAGCACACCGGATGGTCCTCCGAAGCCCTAGATCCCTTCAAAATGTAGATCCTAGAAGATCAAGTACAGGAGGCGAGAGATATACTACATCGCCTCAGCCCGAGACAAGCGTCACTTTTGAGGTTGAGGCATGACCCGAGACCGACGATCCGAATAACATGTTACCTCCTCCAAGGGCTGCTTCGGATCCTACTGCGCAATTTGCGATTGAATACCACTCGAAACATATAGATGACTAGGAGCCAATCGACACAGATATACTGAATGCTATCTCTACAGTTACACCTGGGGATAAACAGGTCTTTATTGATCTCCTTCCGTCATGTATCAGCCAGTTGAGAACCACCCCTCGCGTTAAACCTCACAGGAAACGCCCCGTCCCCATAAAATACTCAGCCATTGGGAGTTAGTCCCACAGATATAAGGTGGTTCAGTCGCTCTGTTTCAAGGATTAGAAGCGGCTGAGGTCTTGTATTCTCTTAGTTGAGGGGGATCACCCACCAGTGACGAACGCATATGGGTACTTTCAACACCTTTTTCAATCAAGGTCTCCAAGCGACCATCACTCGGTTTTTAGACATAAAATGTTTGAACAACTTTTGTGGAAGCCAAACGCGGAGGAGAAAGTCAAATGGCTACTAAAGACTACTATCCTAGCGCCGCTGGGCCCGATAGCTTTACCACAAAGCACCTCCAAATCGTGCCGATATATCGGATCACGTTCCTTCTCAACGCCATTCTCATCTTTGGTGTTTGTTTGACTCCATCGCGAAAAATCGTACAATTTTAATATTTAAAAAGGTAAACGCAAAGAATATCAAAAATTGAAGGCCTATTACCATTTCACATAAAATATTAGCCAAACACTCCACCCACACCAAAGAGGCTTTCAAGCCGTCGATGGTGTGCTTTTAAATAACTTAACAATTCATACCGTAATAAACAACCAAAAAGTACGTAAAAGGTCTTACCATATCCTGATCTTAGACTTCTCCAAGGCATTCGATTTACTTTCCCCTCATTTTGTTTGAATATCCTTAGAGAGGTTTTTTATAGATCCAAAGCTTATCGCATTTATAGTCAACGAGTACAGCAATACCTCAACTAAAGTAGAAGTAGGAGATCAAATCACACCCCCTCCCTCCACACACCTGAATAGAGGAGTTAAGCAAAGAGGTCCGCTGACGCCGATTCTTTTTCATATGGTGCTCGATGAATTTATCGAAGACGTGCAGGCGATACAAAAAGGCATCACGATCAATGAACACGTCCACGTGGCATGTTTGGCGTACGCAGACGATCTACCACTTATTGTGGAATGGTGGTATTATGCCAACGCCGAGGACTCTCCATCAACCTCGATAAAAGCGTATTCTTGGCAGTGAGTGTAGTGCCCGGTAAGAAAATTTTCCTTTCTTCCTAACAAACCGCTTCTACATCGGAAGTAAGCCGCTTAGCCAATTACTTGGGGGCGGCATGATGCCTTACCTCGGGGCGAAATATTTCTGTACTGGCCTTCTCCCACCTATCATTTCTGAGCTAACCATACTTATTGCACAAGTGACCGCTGGCCCATTAAAACTAAACCAAAAAATATAGTTAATTAATCAGTATCTAGTTCCCAAACATCTAACGTTACTTACATTCCCCATTATTACGTTGGGTATACTTTAAATTAATAGGATATATGTCCGCAAATTACTCTACTTGTATGAACATACCACCAACGCCTTCATCTGCGCTCCCATGACAACTAGTATTTTCCAATAGATGTTTAGCAATAGTTGATTTTTCGGGTTAATTGAGGTGTATGCGTTCATTTTCAGTTCAATATTATTTAAACTTATTTTAACATTCTAGAACAGATATTTAATACTACGATTTTCTTGGTTGTCTCAAAATGGGATCTTACAAGCATAAAAATCTAATAAAGTTTCTGTTTCTAGAAATCTTTTAAGAGCACGGTATTTTGCTAAATTTAAAGAATGTACCTTAAAGTTGTTTAATTAAATATTTTGTTATAACATTAGTGGAAATGAGTCAATATAGAAGTATTTCAAACAAGTAAGTGTGTTAGGGGTAAAATAAGTCAGTTTTAAGAGAAATTGGGGTGGGGGGGAGGGGGTAATTGGGGACATCTGTTTTTTTGGACAAAAAATCGTTTTTCAAATTTTTATTTTTTCAGAATGCTGAAAACCCTAGGATGATAATGCTTTTTTTATTTTTTCCATATCTCAATTTACCCCAAAGATGTAACATGTATATATACCTATATATTTCCACGCTCGCCAAGCCATTTTGTCCGCCCTGCAAGTTGTGCCTTGTTTCTTCAGAAGAAACGTCGTGTTTTTTTTGGATCAAAAAATTAATTTTAGGTTTTTATATTTTCGAAAGGCTAACGACCTCAGAATCGCAATGTTTTTATTAATTTATTCGTATCTTTATATCTATACATGCATACACGCCGCACCAGTTTTTCCGCGGTGCAAGTTTCAACCAGTTTCCTCGCTAGTTACGTCGTGACCTTTGAACGAGCGTTGAATTTGGTATCATTATGTCTAAATGTTTGCAAAACAAAGGATCTTGTAAAGATTCAAATAAAACAAAGAGTAGTAGGAATAAAAAATGAAAGTTTCATGTGTTGATAAAAAATCTGAGCAATCCACAAAAGATGCGAAAATCAAGAGAAAAAAAGAGCTTGATTAGCAAGAAGAACTTTTTCAAGATGATTGGTAAGCATTTTGTCTATTATAATTGTAAATAGTTGAATGCAAAATAGAAAAAAACTCTAAATGCGTTTTTCTCGAAATGGGGATTTTCGCGCAGTGGACACGATTTCT
>JARFIY010000116.1:0-27500 GCA_036346155.1 Sinelater perroti | reverse complement strand
TGTTCATTGTCTCTGTTGTTGCCTTTATTTCCGTCCTTATCCTTCATAATTAGTTACAAAAGTTAACTAAGCTAATATATAAATAGCAATAAATACGGAATCATATAAATGGCATCATATTCCTCGATTTTTAATATTGGACCTGTATAAAAGGTTTATAAATAACTAGGAGTTGCCCACCAAAGGATATTTTTGGCGTCATAGACTGACAATTTTTCACCCGCCTTCCCTCAAATTTATGCAAGGTGCGAACGTATAAATTTTTAATTAGACCGGCTTTTTCTCTGGATCAGAAACATGGAACAATTTAACGCCCATTCATGGAGGACGTAAGCATAAGCCGGCCATAGGAAACACGTAATACGTAAAGTTGAATTAATGCAAAGCTTATGCGCTCATTCATAATGTACTCCAGTAATTTTTACGTTTTACGTTCATTTGCAGTAATTTTTAATTTTTCTCTAGATTAATGTTGGCAACAGTAACAGAATGTTTGTTTTTATTCTAAAATAGCTGTACCCGGCCACACGTTGTTGTGGCTTTGCTTTTACGTCCAACAGATGACGCTGTTTAAAAAAAAAATTCTTATCTGTCACAGGTGTGACATCTATACAGTACAATAATCAAAATATTTAGATAATTCAAAAGCGGTTAAAGTTACAAAGGCTGATTTTTGCACAGAATTAGCAAATATAGTTGTGAATTTAATTTCGGAAATCAAGCCTGGGTTGGTTTAAAAAAAAAGTTAGAGTAAAAAGTTTATTTAAATTATAAACGTAGATATTTTAAAAACGCGTTTTTAAAAATCAATTTAATTCTTATGTTTTCGTCTTTTTTATGATAAAATTTGGTTTTTAAATAAATTCAATGCCTTTCCTTTTCTCATCATGTTCAAGTTCCATTTTTTTGAACCAACCGTAGTCGTGGTTTATTTTCGGAACAAATAAATAAATTGCTTTTAATTAAATAGAATCATTAATGCAATCAATTTTAAAATATTGGCCTATATAAAATACGATTCCCCAAAATCTATAAATAAATTTTAGCTCCAAATAAGTAAGATAAAATAACGTTTTCTTTTGATTGTGGAAATTAAGATTATGAATTTTAAAATAAACATTTAATACAAAGTTTTGATTTTTTAAGAAAACTGATAAATTTCCAAGTAATTTTACCGTTTACTTATGCTAATTTTAATTTTAATAATAAATAAAAAATTTTGTTTTAAATTTAAAATAAAATTAGCAACAATTTTTGGGCTTTAGCCAAAAATAAAAATTTTAGCAAGTAAAAAAAACAATTTATCCCTTTATTTATATTGGTTAAAGGGCTATAACAGAATGCTATGTGGTAATTTTGTGCATTTTAGAATTCCTAAATTTTAAAATGTTTTAATAAAAAATAGAAAAATATTTATAATTATACAATTCCATTTTACAATTTAATTTTGTTTTCTATAAAAGGTAAATTACCAATAAAAGCTTCTTTTAATATATTGAATTGGGTGCCAGCATTATAAATAAAGGCCAAAGTTTAAACAAAACATTATTTAAAATTTAAGTTTGTAGGTGCCGTTTCTTTTGCAAACTTTGAATTTTAAAGTTAGGCTAATCCCACAAATTATCAAAACCCCAGAATCCATACATTTGTGGACTGGTTTTAAGAAAGAACAATTAATTTATTTTTGTAAAATAATTGAATAAATTTTAATCTTTAACCCAAAGTTTTGAATTTTTTAAGCTATAATTTTCACAAGCCAGGTTTTAATCAAATTTAACCTTAAGGGGCATTTATAAATTTTAAAAAAAAGACCTTTGGTCAAAACCTTTAATAAGAAAAAAGGTAACCAAACCTTACAGGATACAAGCACAATTTCGAATTTTGTTATGGGAAAATGTCAATTTTCATTTATTCT
Source organism: Sinelater perroti (assembly GCA_036346155.1). Taxonomy (NCBI): domain Eukaryota; kingdom Metazoa; phylum Arthropoda; class Insecta; order Coleoptera; family Elateridae; genus Sinelater; species Sinelater perroti. The sequence goes on along the minus strand of JARFIY010000116.1, from coordinate 25,585 downwards.
TCTTTAGAATTCTATTAAAACCTTTTCTATAAAAAATTGAAATAATTTGGATACTTCACAACTTACAACAAGTAACTAAGAAGTTAAACTACTGTCATTTGGGATAAATAAATAAAAGCATGTAATTTTGTGGAATGTTAAACAATTTTTTAAATTAAATTTTCTCTTTTAAATGAAGTTTTTATTTTACGTAATGCTAATCCCACTTTACAAAAGCAACAAAATTTGAATTGACAACATTTTGTGTTTTTTTAAAGAAATTTCTAAACTTTTACCTTTTACGAATTATAATATTACGCATCCATAAAAGCCAATTTAGACAATTTAACAGTTTACCCAAAAATTTTTCCCGAGCGCTTTGTTTGCAATTTGTCAGGGGAGTTCCCAAGCTTCATGATTCCAGCGATTTTTTTGGGTTTGTCTTCTTTTTCCTGTTCTTTTAATTTTGTGAACCCGTTTTCAGAGAGTTGTCAACAGGTTTGACCATTGGAATTTGGCCGGTACGTTAGAGTGTCTTTGTCAGTGAATAAATCTTTTATTGAAGAAAATTTTATTTTATTTTATTTGGTTCTTTATTTAAATCTAAACCCATTTTCAAATAACCATTTGGAAATTTAAATTTGGTGTTGGAAGATTTTATGTAATTAATTAAACGGTTTTTCCGGATGTTTGCTTTTGCACTTTTTCCACTGTTTATTTTTACTTAATTTCTCCGCAGCCGCGAAAGGTCGGCCTGCCAGCCCTTTTAATCCCTAAAATAACCAAACATCGGTGCTCTGGCTCTCCCCTTTTTTCATTTTTTTTAACGGGTCAGAAGCCCCTGCCGGGTTTCCCATGATAACTTATTGAAACGGTAATATCCTTTGGTGAAGGAAAAAACTTTTTATGAATTTTCCATTGCCTATTTTAGGTTTTTTTTAAACAAAACCATTTTTTCCTTTGTATTAATCTGCAGCTTTCCTTGATATAATGAAAGTTTGGGATTTTCTTTGCAATCTTCTCCACTGAAATTTTTTTCTGTAATTCAAGGAAAACGAAAATAAAACTTTCGGTAAAAGTATCTTGGCCTAAAACAGGGAAATCATTTTTTTCTTCTAATATCTTCCAGAATAGAAATGTGCGTTGAAAAAGCAAACTAGGTAGAACTATTCGATCTTACATGAAAAAGGCACCAATTGACCCCAAAGCTCGATCTCCGGACTCAATCCAAAAGCAAATCGACTGAATTTCTTTAAAAACCATTGGACCTTGGCCTTTAGCGATTTTTTCAGACCAGTCCAGGACCAATCAACGAAAGAGTATCTAGGGGCCAGGGAAATTTGTTTTTCTTAAATTTTCTTTCCAGAAAAGTTTTGTTGACCAAAAGAAAATTTCGCAGAACATCGGCATTCTGGAGGCCGTTTGCGGGGTAGTAAGATTTAGCTGCACCACAAAGCGATGCTACACCGCGCGAGTGACCCACCTACCTGACTGACGTCGGTATATCAAAATAGACTTTCTGTAACCAGACGAATCCAATTGCGAAGAGTTCAGGCCAGAAATATTAAACCAGGGAACGTGGTGGAACGGAGATCGGTGTTTGTTGAAGAGTGGGAAGCGATATCTCAGGACAGCATAGGAAAAGTGATCCAATCTTAATCGCTTGGAAAGTGCAATTAGGAGTAGAGGTGGCTACATGGCGTATTGAAAAATTATTAAATTAATTTCAACTGAAGATTTCATTTATATTTCTTTCATAATCGCATTTTTCCTTCTAACCTTTTGTGTTACATATATTAAGACCCATAACTTTGTCAGAAAAAAGTGGTATCTTTTGAAACCACAATTTTAAGCTTTCAAACAGTACACTGAAATTTAGTTGGAATGTTATCGGGAATACGCATTTACTAAATTCAAGCACGTTACTGAGTCGATTGTTTTGATCTCAAATGTACATATACTAGCTTTTAATTGTTTTCAATAATATATTAAATAATACAGTCGAGGTAGAGCTCCTTATTGTATACCCTCGATTCACTTGAAACTATCTAAAATAACGGTAATATCTCCAATATACATCTGGATTCTTCTAGTGTTATCCGTACTAAATTTATTAATTTTCTGGGGCTATTTAACCTCAGAATAGTTTCCTGCAATAGTTTCGGTGGTCAGTGGTGTCATAGACCTGTTGAAAATCTGTGGAAACTATATGTAGGGACAACTTCTGATCGTAACTGTTCTCCATTATTAGTTTCAATGTAAATATCTAATCGATTATCGATCGGTTACTTCTGAATTTGCATTGATAGTTACCAAATTTTTTTTCTACATACACGTTTAGTATCCAGCAGGCCAGCAGATTTTATGGGATTCCTAATAGCGCCATTTCTTTAAAATTCGTACATACAGGCTTGTCAATTTTGTTGTGATTTTTATTACAATTGCATCCGACCATTTTTAGCATTTTTTTGTTTCATATTTTTACCGTTATCTTGTACATTCTTTCTTGTAATATTGTAGTTTAATTTTTTATTGTTTCTATTATAATGCCGCTTTCTCCCGAATTCTTGTTGTTTTTTGCCTTATAATTTCTTGAAATTCCATCTAAGTGGATACTTACACCTCTCCTTGACTACCTTGCTATTAAACCGTACTGTTTGCCTCCTCCACTGATTGCTCATTATTTGACACTGATTCAAAATGTTTTAGCTAGGATTTTAAAATTTTTGTATTTCACATATTTGTTAAACTATCTCTGTGTTATTATATTGGTAATTATTTTTTACATTTTCTATTTCTTGGTAGAATTTTGGATTTTATTTGTTCTAAAATAATTTGCTCCATTTCTGTTTCTTAGCTCTCCTGCTCACTTTCTTAATTTTTCTTGTTAATTCTTATAATTTTGTTTGTTTTCATTTATGTTTGACCACATTAATGTATATGCAATCCATCACCTTTAGTTTCAGACCCCGTGCTTCTCTATGAACTCAACTGACTAACAAGTGCTTTTTGCCCTTTTTTTGATTCTTTGATTTTAAATTCTTTGCATCCCTTAACTGTGTTGTTCTTTTCTGGGATATATTCCAGTGACGTATGTTTCTTCTATTGTCTTTATGCTCGTCTATTACAACGATTCAAGAGGGAGACAAAGTTCCTTTTAGCGGATATTCACTTTCAACTTTTCTTCTCCGTCACGAATAATTTTTTCTTTCTTTACATTAATATCCGCAAAACATGCCCATTGATTTAATGATGTCCAATGAAACCGTAAGTGTATTTTTAGAAAAATATTGTTTAGCTGCGAGAAAAATCACAGGATATAAAACCTTTGTTATCTTGTAACTAAAGAACCTTTGCAGGACAAACCATTTATCGCGCATTTTGATAGCGCTGACGAAATTCAGTCATCTTTGAATTTGTTGAATTTCAAGACTTGATTTAATTGGACGATCTTTACTAAAGAATAGTTAAAAATATAATAGAAAACTGTTTTGAAGCTCTGGCATTAACGCCTTAGTTTGTAAATATCACCCCAAATGCCGATATTCCACAGAAGAGAGTAAACTGTAGAATGTTTTAATTAGTAATTCTTTTGCAATATACAAAATAAAGAAATTTAATATCCTGTAAGTAAACTAAATAAGTTTTAAAAATTCAAGGCTTATTTATTGTGACAAATTACAATTAATTTTAATTATTTTATTCAATTTTAAAACACTTTAATATAGAAAAAGCTTTAACCCTACCAAAATCGTATTATTATGAAAAAGTAAATTCTAAAATACTTTAACCATTTTTTCGGGACTTATATAGTTTCAAGACATATAATATGTGATATCAATTCAATGTACTAGTAAATAAAAAATTTTGTCTTACTCTGCACTACCTTTCCCTATTTTGTATTTGCTACTGAAGAAAATTTTACTTTATCTACTCTTGAAAATGGCAAAAATATAACTAAATATTATGTGTGTTTGTAACTGACATTGCAACTTCTTCTACAGTTATGAACCGATTTCAAAGGTTAATACCTCATTTGAATGGGTTTGTTGCAAAACTTCGCATGCATATTTTAGATTTTCGAATTAGGTCACGGTTTACCTGTTACAGGTGAAAACATGAAGTAATTTGACAACTGTCGGTCAGTTGTCAGAAGGCGCATGCGGTACAACTTTGATTTATGTGGCATGTTTATGGGACGGTCTTTTTTACTGGTTATAGTATAATACTGTTTAATAATTATCCTCGAAACAGCTGTAATATACTTTAGAATTAATTTATTTGATATTCTGGTGGATAGTATTATATATTATAAGCAGCAAACTAGAACATAGGCATTAAATGAGTTGTTTATAAGTACAATTATTTATTCACTTTGTAGACGGATGTTACCTAATTTTAATTTTTTAGGAAGAACTGATCTAAAATTTCGGCTCATTATATCACATAAGCAAGAAACATATTTACTGAACAGCTTATACAGTGTTAAAAACAGTTTCATAATTGAAAATATATCTTATCTGTATCTGAATAAAACATTTTTTATATCGCTTTGATAATTTCAGTATATAAGTACAACAGCTTGATTGTGCTATTTCTGTTTTATCCTACACAATGAAAATTACTCTCCTATTATTAGCTACACTGTCCGTGGCGTTCGCAGAAGAGTGGGTAAGTTATTTTGTAGAAAAGCATTGATTCAAATATTTACTTAAATTTTGCAATACGAAACAATTACGTAACAGTGATGATAAAGCTTAGTTTATAATGCAAGTTAATAATTAAATTATCTATAAGTACATACTAAATATGGCAACTAGAAATTTGTCATTGTATTTATCTTTTTCCGTTCAATTTCACATTTATAATTTTCACCTTATGAACATTTGGCATTTTTCTATTTGATATTAAATACAATGTCTTTGATATGTTTAATAAACCAGTAAGTAGTAACTATCACACAGCGGTTTGTATTTATAATAAAATCTGAAAATATATAATTAACTTTAAGTTGTGCTACAATTTGCTATTTTAAAATATAAATATAATTTTACACACGTGTGGTATAAATGACTAAAAATAATACAAAGAATTATTGTTTTAGAGAAACTCAAAAATTCTTCAGCAATGGAAGCATACCTCTCAACCCTACCAGGTTAAATGTATAAGAGAATCACAGACGGATCCACAATCTGTGGAAATATATGATAAAACTGGATATTTAGCAGATTACCACCATTTTAATTGCTATTTCACTTGTTTGTTTCAAAAGCTTGGTATAGTAAATTCTACTGGTGACGTGGATTATGAACTAGTGGCTAAAGATTATACTGGCACGAATTCTAAAATTATTAGTAAATGTTCTAAACGTACAGGAAAAAACTTGTGCCAGAGAATTCACAACATAGTTGCTTGTTGTGTCGATGAAATTTTATTTGAACGTCCATCCTAAAAAAGCGTATTGTCCGTGTATGAGTGAAAGTAAAAAAACTCTACACGCTATATTTGTTTTAGTGGTATAGCTTGTATCTAATTTTGTAAAATTAGTACATGATTTCCAGTAAATAAAGAAGTATAAGTATGTCAAGAATTTTTTATTATAACCAACATTCAAATATAAATTCAATACAAAATAGTAAAAAGTGAAACAGACTGTTAGTGACAATTTGTTCTTGTGTCTGAGAATTGTAGTGTTTACAAATACTTAGACATTCAGAAAAACAGACGAGCAGACTAAAAATCATCATCTTAAATTTCTGGATGCTTCTGCTAAAAAATAATTGATATGATAACACAGTGTTTATTGTATAGACGTACAAATATAAATGTAGTGCTGTTTATATAGAATTTTGCAAATGGGCACTAATTTCCTCCTTTTTTAAACTAAAATTAAAAAGGTACATTAACTTAATTTAAGCATGTTGCAGATATACAGTGTGTCCGTTTAATGGTTAATTGTTCGATATATCCTAAACGGTATATTACATGTAAAAAAACCATTATTCAAGTTTTTTTAACTGTCTAAGTTATCCAAATAATACTATATCTAATTGTCTTTTTAACGATGTATTATTTTTGGGATTTGTCCAAAAAAAGGCAACTAAACGTGAAAAGTAAGGTCTTAACCAAATTAATCACAGTGATTTTGAAATTAAATTTAAGAAAATGAACTGAAAATTGTTCAATTTTTGGTTATTATTGTACAGGGTGTTCTCTACAGGCTAACTAATATGGTGATTTTCAAACTTTAATTAACCAAGATTTTCAAATAGAACACCCTATATTTTATTATTCCATATGACGCTCCTTTTAATTTATTTTTCTTTTTATATCTCTATTTCACAAACTTTTTTAAAATAGACAAATCGTTTGACACAAGCAATAGGTGTGACTGTACGTAATAAAATCTATTTATATTTGCACTTAATTTAAATAACCTAAAAAATTTATAATTCATTTGTAGGTATTTATTGGTAAGTAGCTTGGACAAATATTTTAAAATCCAGACATTTGGAAAGCTTTTAGCTAATGTTGCGCATGTATAATTTTTATTAAGATATGCTAATCGTTTAGTTCGTACAAATAACTATTTTAAATTCGATATAGTTATGTTGTAGCACTTTCTTCTATATATGAAAATTTCGACTTCTTGTTCTTTAAAAATGCTGTTTCAAGTAATTAATGTTTTCACTGTTAAATAGCATATATTTTTGTAATTTTACGTCATTCGCTTTCAATTTTGTATCTTCTATTACAATATTATTCTTTCTGTCATTCGTATAACAGCTTTTTTAATCGAGTGTATTTAGTTTTTACTAATTTTTTTGCCCTTAATTTAATAGAATTTTTATTTAACTTGTGTTACAAGTTATAATTTTGTTAAAATATATAAACTCCCTCTCTTTTTGACTCGCATATAATTTTATTTGTTTTTGCTAAAAGACCAATATTAGTATTACTTTTACCGTACACAGCTTGTTGCTAGCTTTGGTAATTTCAAATCCTGCTTTTGTGTTTTCGTCTATCCAGGTTAACCGGATACAGATAATTATACGAGTTGGAAAAGGCCCAATAAATAAAGTAATCTACAAGCAAAAAACAGAATAGAGAACCATAATGTCAACGGGAATAAACTTAAAACGTTTAGAAGTACTGAAAATCTTGAATTTTTTTGCAGTACCGCAATATCAGGAATTCAGAAGAATGTTTCAGATAAGAAAGTCAAACAACTATTTTCAAAAAATTTAAGAAACAAAAAAATTATAGCAATTCTTTCTTAAAATATATAAATCAGGTGGTACTTTATTGCAAAATGTTTACTGAGAAGTGGACTAGAGCAGACCAAATGAATTTGTAACTTTTAAGCGATATATCAGAAAGGAATTTGTGGAAAACAAGCGGACGTGAATTATTTGAAATGCTGCAGACAAATGGAATTTAGCAAAAAAAAAAAAAACCAAACCAATTTAAAAATTAAATTTAAAACAAATAAGTTTTAATCCTTTCTTGGAATTCAAATTGCAACAAAAACTGATTTAATTTTCCCAAATTAACAAAATTAACACCAAAACTGGTTTAAAGCGATTTGAATATAATATTAAAAAAAATTAATTTGCTAACAGTCAAAATAAATCCGTTCCCCCCTTTGTTCTAACCTGACGCCCCGAAAAAATTTTCCCCAAAAAACAAATAATATTTTCCGGAACCGCAAGCGATGGTTTTCGTTTAAAATAAAGCACTAATATAAAAAATTTAAGTGCTGTACACAGGTGGTCAAAGGTCGTTCCCTTAACTTTCAAAGCTTTCGGCAAGGGAAAATTCCGAGCTTTTTTCGTTTTTATTTTTAAAAATTATGCAACCCAAGCATTCGGGTTGGGTTTTCCCTTTTAATTTTGTTTTATTTAAAAATTAAGGCTGCTGTGGGTTGCGCTTTCCCCAGGAAAAAAAAATGTTCGTGCCTTCCTTTGGACCAAATTTTTTCGGCCCGGCGACAACCGTGGTAAATATTTCCAAAAGGATAGAAAATTTTCGTTTGAGAGCGGGTAATAAAGCACTCGTTATATATATAAAAATTAGATTGCTTTTTACAATCAAAGTTCAACTTAACTTACATAAATTTGTCAAACCTAAATTATTCAAACAGAGCTTTTAATCGTGATTTTTAAAACTAAATCTCTGCTTCTTCACAGATCAAAGTAACTCTAACTATACTATTGCTGTCAATGATGTAGTGATTTGAAAAATAAAATAAAAAATGAGTAAAACACTTTCAAAACGTTTTGTGTTTAAAAATTTTAAAAATTGTATTCATTATGAAATTGTCAATATTTGGGACCGGCTGGGAAAAAGAACATTCCTATGGGATTACGCATGCGAACTAACATGTAGTTACAAATTCCAGACCTCGTCAATTATAATAATCAGATGTCCTTTATAATTACATTTATCTTTGAAAGTAAAATACATACTGTAAAATTTAACTAAACTTACAATTGTTGTATCATATACTAATAGCATCAATATACCATTAAATTCAGTTCATCGAGGAATACAGAGAGTTTCTTGTTACTGCAGGGAATAGAAAATTAATCGGTGGCAAATATCAAACTGAGGCTTTAGATTAAGCACGACAAAAAGGAGGAATCAAGTCCTACAAGTAATCAATTGTAGATGTCGAACTACCGGAGAACCGGCGTATTGGTCCAGTGAACCAAAGTAATGCCCGTATTTTCTAGACTTCGTTGTAACTGGTGGATAACAAAACACTTATATTAAAATAAAATCTAACCTAGATATATCATACGATTACGGACCAACCCCAGCTTGATTATATTTGCGAAAACTGTCGCACCAAAAATGTGCACCAACAAAACCGATTGGACCTTATATTTGCAATAACTGAAAATAAATTATTTCAAAATCAAGTAGATTTATTATTACGCAACTCTTGCAAAAACCGTTACTTGTGCAACTGTTATTGATCTTAACTATGGTTAAGCAATTTCTTCTAAATTTCCATAAACGATCGACAATACACTAACAAAGTTTAAGAATAATTCGTCTTGGATGACTATTAACAAAAAAAGATATCTAGAATAAAAAACAACTGTACTAAGTGCTAAGGAAGTTTATAAATATTTTATTTATCTATAGATGGAAAGTTTCTATAAAATATAAAACCTTTGTAGGATCATATAGACTAATTATACAAACCAGTAATAATTAGCAGTCTTTTAAATAGGGAAAAAACGAAATTATGCAGCAGAAAACGTTCTGTATTTTGGAATATGGAAACATCAGTTTAGAACAGATGAATTTGAATAATAAAATAGAACCACCAGTTAATCAGAACATATTAAACGCAGATTAAGGTAGTGTTTCCAGTTTTAAAACAACATGGAGATAGTTTATTATTTACGCATAACGGACAAATGTCAACAATAACGCAACTAAACTTAGTATCTTGTAGCTAAATATTTTAATTTTGCAATGTGATTACTAAAACTATTTTACAGTTTGTAATTTGCAGAAATAAGACGTAACGATTTGATTATGAAATTTTATGTTTTAATCTTTAGTTAACATTTAAGATTAATTTATTTGGGGATAGAGGATTTAGATCTGTTGACGTACCACCAAACAAGATTGATTTTTACTGTTGGCCATATTCCGGTCCGCTTATCAAAAAGACATTTAATTAGATTTAAAATTGGACAATATTAGTTTAATTATCTTAAATAGAATATTTTAAATATAATAATTTGTAAAAAATACTTTTAAGGAACTTAATTATTTTTATATAAATTAATTTTTTTATTCGTTATTAGTATTTTATTTATATTATTAAATTATTTTATAGAAATAGTATAATTTATACACATCCTTTTCAAGAAATAGTTTATTTTACAATTGCATTATAGATTCTTTATCAAAATAATTCAATATAAATAAAAAAAATTTAAATTAAAATATTAAAGGATATTGTTAAATTTAACTAAGATTATAACTTAGCGGCGCTAAGAATTCTTTATTTAACCACATAATAAATTTTTACACTTCTCCACAAAATTTAAAGTTTTAATTTATTAAAAAAAAACCATCAAAATATTGATTTCATTTTAAATTTCAATAATCAACTAAAAATATAAATTTTATACATATGTTTTTATCTCTTTACGACGGCAGAATAATTTTTCCATCCTTTTCTTCTTCAGAGTTGGCAGATACAATTTTAAATAAATAAACAAAATGAAAAAATAAAATATAAAATTTATTTCAAATAATTTTTTTTATTAAATAATTCACTTTTACCAAATCTCCAGAAATGAAAAAAAAGAATTAAAATAAAATAAATATTTCATTAGTATCCTATGAAATGCAATTTAATGCGTTGCTTTTTATTTAAACCAAATCAATAATTGCAAAAACACATAAATAGATACTTGATACATCACTATACAAGATTAAATATAAATTTTTTTTGTCTATCAACGTAGAAGAGCGGCCAAACTAAAAAATTATATGACAACAGGTGGCGCAAAAGTTTCATTCAAGATGCTTTTATTTATGCAAATGGAGTCTCATGTCATGGCGACTTTAACATTTGTCAAGTGAATAAAGCAGAATGCATTAGACCAACTTGGCGGCCTTTTTGAACCGTTTTATATCGCGGCGAATTTTGGCCGGGGGTGAAAAAAGGCAAACTTTTCAGCCGAAAATTTATCCCAACCGCCAATTGGTCGTGTCAATCCCTTGCCAATTTGGTTAAAACCCGATATTCAAGCATCACTAGTTTCATAAAATAAAACAAATATAAAATCCCCGGCCGAACCAGGGATTCATGACGATTTGGCTTACTTTCGGTGGATATCGGTAATTTCCCCCTGGCCGTTTAAGGGACGGACCTTATTTTATAAAACCATAATCCCCCCAAGCGGCTTTTAATGTCCCCAAACAAATAATTCTCAAGAACTGGAATCATCGTGTTAGTCTTTTGGAAAAAATATGTCATTTTTGGATCAACGTAAATTGAAGCTGGTAGTATGGAACCAATCGGACAAACTGTAAATCAAAAAAATTTCGTTTGTAAAGAAACCTTTTTTTAAAACAATTTTTTACCGACAACCCCGTTTATTTAATAAATTTTGGGCACACGCACAAATAATTTTAAATTTAAAAAAAAAGCTGCGGTTAATATTTTTGACAATTGTTTATGGTGTTTGTAAACAACCTTGAAATAACTCGAATTTGATCCGGCTCACTTAATTAAGCGACAATAATGGCTTTTGCTTTTCTAGTTATTAAGTGGCGAAAAGGAGTCACTTACTAACTTCAATTGTCCGTCTGTCCGTCCATCCGTCCGAGCAAAAACTCGAGAACGGCTGGGAATTTCCAAATTCTGTTTTCACCAATCGACAGGTGACCACAAAGGCTTGTTTACTAGTGATTTTGAAACTGATTAGTCAAAGGTCAGAGTTAATGACCTAACTAGAGGGTTTTCAAATTTGGGAGACTGCTTCGCCACTTCGTTATGCGTTGAAAACTTTGCAGGTTTATTTCAAACTACATTTAAACTGCTTATTTTATATTATATAGTAGGAGTATTAGATTATTAGTAAATTTGTAATCCACCACGCTTCGCATATATTCATTCTTCCCATTGCTTTTGTAATTTACACTTAAGTATCGTATGACTGACATAGATATCTAAAATTCATACGTATGTTCATTTTTTGTCTCTATTATTAATTCTGTAAACTGCCCAACACAATGAATATCTTGAAATTCCTTTACTAAAACTATTTTGCTTTACCCTTAGGTACTTTGCTTATTATGACACTGATAAATGGCCTTATCATACACAGGATATCACTAGAGTTGGAACAAGATATTATATTTCTTTTTTATAGACTAAGATTACATAAGGTTGATACATTTTCTGCAGTATATTTCCAGTTTCTACTTCTATTTTGTTAAATTTATAAATATATAAATAAATAAATAAATAAATAAATATATATATATATATATATATATATATATATATATATATATATATAATTACAATTACAAGAGTATCTATTTTATTGAAACAATGTGTTTGAATTAATAAAATTATATCGCAATAATACTAATGTAGTATATTTCACCAAAAATAAAACACACAAAAAAATTTATAGTCATTTATAGCAATTGAATGGTATTTATTATTGCAAACTTGTTAATAATATTTAATTTATAATTAGCTTTTACTAATTGTTAATTATTTTAATCTTTTAATTACTTCGATGGCCACATTTGACGAATTAAAAGTACATTGTTTTTTATAATCAATTAATTAGAGGAACAGTTTAGTAATAATTTTTGATAGCGATTATAACAGCTTTAGTATTGATAGCTTGCAGCACGAAATGTTCGTTACCAAGCCATCCCAAATATATTAGGCCTATGTTAATATAACAACAACAATTTGCGCTATAACCTGGCAGTCGATGAGTAAACTGTGGTGCGTATGCATGAATAAAGCCAACCCTATTTTGTATTGTAATAATTAAAAAATATATATCAAATCTGCATCAACTTTTACACAAAACCAGATAATTTGCATGAAGACGCTATTTGGATAATTTAGAATGCTTTAAGGAACCATGCAATGAGTGCAATATGAAAAACGAACGATTTAGAGGTGGCAGAAAGAATGAAAAAACGAGCAGAAAACAGCAAATCTTTAATGTTTAAAGACCACAACAAGAATCGGTTACTTACTGTTGCAGATTAGAAAATGAGCTGAGGATTCTAAAAAATTAAAGTGTATGAAATTTTGACAAGCGATATTGACGTGCAGAGATAAAATTATGTTTGTGTTATCTAAGCAGAAAACCTAATGATTTGCTTTAAAGTACTACCATTGGACAACATTTTTTCAAAATACATTGTAACCGGAAATATAACGTAGATTTGGAAAGAACGGCTTAGTCTTCCCAATATAATTATCCTGATTTACTACGTCCAAACAAAGTACTCACCTGAATGGGAACGGATTTATTACATCTTATGCAAGTTTGTATAAATATATAAAATTTTTGTTAATGTAATTATAATTCTTTTCATTATGTAGCTTAATATATTTTGATCAATTCTCGTATGCAAAAATTAAATTAAATAAATTATTTCCAAACACCATATAAAAGGTGTAATGCAAATTATAAACAAAAGTATTAAAAGACGATGCAAACCAAGAAAAATGCAACCGAATATCTTTATTAATGGTATGAGACAATCAATTTATAATAAAGGAAAATGCATCTACGTAACTGCATTTCTAATTATATGTCGTTGTCTAATAATTATGATTTGAAAATAGCAATGCTTTTGTAGTTATTATAAATAAAAAGATATTAAAACTTATTCTTAGTTATAAATTATAGGTTACTTTTAACTGGCCCTATTTTGTGTCGAGACAAAAAACTTGAAGCTTATGCTCAAACTTCTTTATTATTTGTGTTTCTAACAATAGTACATTGTAGTAGACTATTTATTAATTCTTTGTTGTTTTTCGGAAAATACTGATCTTTATATAAAAAATCTTTTGCACTTATTAAAAATCGTAACATAAACTGTTCTTTAAAGTTAGGTAGGTACTCTTACAAACTGATTTAAAAAATCTTCTGTAATTAAGTAGTTCAAAGCAACTTAAGCCGAGAAACGGTTAGTCTTCGGTTTTATTCACTGAAATATTTGGCTTATTAACTTTCTACAGCGGAGCTTATAGTAGAAAGTTAATGAGATTATCATCCTGTCTGTGTGTCTGTGTGTCTGGAGACCAGATAACTTCCGTTCTATCCAACGGATTCACTTCAAACTTAGCATACACACATCATAGGTCAGTACCTTTCATGGGATTGATTTTCAGCCAAATCGGTTAACGGTAACCGGTAGTGATCGTTACGATTTCGCACCGCTGTAGAAAGTTTACCGTATTACACCGTTTTCGTTTTACTTTAAGTTAATTACTTTATAATATCAATTTACATGATGACGTACACCCCAAAAAATTGCATAAGTTTAATTAGAAAAGCAATTTTTTGCTACATCAATAGAAGTGATGCAAACATGTTACATATTGATTTTTAAGAACAGTTTTATATGTGTTCTAAACTTTAGTTTTAATGCAGTCGATTAGGTCATTTTAATAATTACATTTTTGTACTAGAAACATAAAGCTTTCAGAACTTATAAAAATTGTACAAATAATGAAACAAGGCTGTAAATAGAGCATCACATATTATAGATATCACACATTTAAACAGTTTTAACAACGCATATTTCAATACTATTAACTGGCTTTAGAAAATTGTTTTAGTTAGAACGAATATAATTGTCTTGAGAAAATGTTATATAGTGCTTGTATAGCCAGTGTTATGAAAGCACTACTAATATACCAATATATAAATTGTAATAAATCCCGAGGCATAGAGCTGAAATTATTTTTCTTGCTTTTCGTTATTAGAACTGTATAAATGCCGTGCAATTAATTATAATCCTACGATAAATGTACGATTTCTATATTTAAAAGGCAATGTATTTTTGAAACTCTGTAAGTACGCTGACCGCTACCGCAATAAAATCGCTTAAAAATATCAATGAGTTGTTTATAAAAAGTGCAGTAACGTAAAATAAGCACATTTCCTTTGGCTTCACGTTATCGCTTTTTGGCTTAAATATAAATTCAATATCTTAAGATTATATAAAGTTATCAGGCTAATTAACATTGCCATCTCGTATAATTTAGAAGGCCATCAATAAATCCAATTAAAATCACGTTATATTTTTGGAACTCAATAAACTGCTTTGTATGTTGCCGAAATGGATATCATTATATACAATTTCTGTGTTAAAAGTACAAATGCATTATCACTCACATATATCGATAGCTCTTCAGAAAGTTATAAATAAACAGCTTTGTAGACTGCCGAAATAAATAATATTGAAATATTTAGTTGATATATAGATTGCGTAACGAAATATTAAAATACAAATCAGCAACAATTCCTTTTTAATTTCTGCCGTTGACCAACAAATAAAAAACCTGCATTCTGTGCAATATTCACATTTAACCATAGCAAGAAACAGGCAAAATTTATACTGTTTATTCTTACCATTGATTAATACGTCATGTTATAGAAAGCTCGATGTCGGTAGCTTTTTAGTACTTTAATTTTTAGAATTTCTAAGTTTTTCAGAACTCGGTCCCATAATAGGAAAAATTCATAGCAAATATTTTTTCTACAATTTTAACTCTGTACACTAAAAAACTGTAGATATATATCATAAAGAAACTATAAATTTTGAATTTATTGTATTTGGGTGCAAGAGCACACTCGAAGGGTCTCAATCGTATGTGGAATGATCCACCTTAAATTTTAAGATTCGAATGTTGCGTCGTTTGCGTTTTGTAAACTTTGGAAGTTTACTTATGTACAGTTGGTATCTAAACACATGTCAGAGTCTATCAAAAACCGACAGAAGCGCCATACATTTGTGGACTATGTCTTAGAGAACAGAACAGTTATTGCTGACTTTCATCAAAAGGCTCATATTGAACTGCAAAGTTCATTTTTCTATAAATAACTTTGTGAACCGTCAAATGTGTCGGGTGTGGGGTAGTGAACATCTAAGTGCCATTCACGAAAAGCCAATGCAACCACCAAATGCACTGTTTGGCGCGTACTGTAGTCTGGAGGAGCCAGTGGGTGGTACCTCTTTGGGGATAAAGTTGGAAAAGCTGTTACTAGTGAAATATGCTAACAAATGTTTTTTTTTTAATAAAACCAACAATTTAAACTTGCAGACATGTTATTTCAACAGGATGACCTCACTTGTCAAATGCGTGGTCTTGCGATCTAACTCCACACTTTTCTCTAGGATTACTGAAAGAAAAAAAATTATGACAACAAATCTATAATTAAAGACTACAAGAGAACATGTACTTGATAAAATAGAAACGCATTTATGGAAACAACGGTAGCATGGCATCGGAGTCGTTGTGTCATGCGATCTGATTTTTTAAGTACAAGTGGCTCTTATATAAAATGCGCATCCATAATATCGTGTAGTAAGAGAGTCTGGAGCGTTTTGTTTAAGACTCACTTTAGCTTTCTGGGGTAAACAAACGTGGTGGGTGTGATTACAAAGTATTTGAAGTGTGAGGTAGGTAGTGTTATTAGATATTTGCAAGACAAAGAGTTAATTAGATCGAAATTCAACGCACATTAAACGGCGTTTATGGTCTGAAAGTTGTAAACCGAAAAAAATCAGCGATTGGTGCGAAAAATTTAATAAACCAGAGAAGGAAAGACGCAGACCACGGACCTAACACACGGAAATTGCACAACTGTCAGTTCATTGAGTTTTTATCTTGAAATGTACTACGGTAGATATTAAAGAAACTGTGTTTAGTTCTCTGCATTAACTTTACAGGTTCATTGCATATGTTGTTGTGGACAGTTACAAATCTAGCATATTCAGTGTTACCTGTTCTGGGCTTTAAATGTCTCAATTACAATGTTTCAAGAATAAAGACAAATTCAACGAATATTTTCTGCAATTCTTTAACATCGATACAATTAAATGCTTTTTTAAATGGAGTCTATCTACTGTATTGTCTTGCTACCTTTATTATAACATGCAAAAGAAAAATATACAATACTATTATGTCCCAAGAAATTTGTAATTTATGAATTTCTAAATTTGAAAACTTGATTGCGATTCACTTGACTAAAATAGTAGAGATTGGTACAAAAAATTTTTGAACCTCTGCATTAACCTTATTTGAATTATCACATCTATACCACAGAAGATATAATCTTTATTTATCTGACGTTTCTCAAAATAAACTGCATATTCCTTGCAAGAGATTTTGGACATCTTCTGGACAATACAATCAATTTTAAGCCCTATATTAGTAAAATGCTGAAATTTTTTAAGCTTGTGCAAATTTCTAAGTCTTCCTAATATCCAGAATATTTTTATTGCGTTTATAAATTTCTGAAGATCTCCCATAGATCTCGTCATTGCGTTCAGCTTTCTATGCTGACCCATGGTATTCTGATAATAAATGCAAAGCAGCTGCATAGTCAGTCCAGTGACTAGTCCAGTCCACAAATAATGTTACATTGAATATAATGGTAGAATGTTACGTTAGTAATCCTGTACAATATACATCATATTTTAGATTTAACCCGTAACTAATATAGTTTAAGTAAATTTAAGCGCGTTATTTATTTATGATTTATGAATTGCATAGTATCAGTTAGAAAAAGATCTAGGGCATACCTGCAACTTCAGCATAGGGACCAGACAACTATTCAAATTAGACCACGGTGCGTTAAATGTTTAGGATCACACCTATATACAGATTCCCAAAGACCAAATGAAAAACCCAAATGCGTAAATTGAGATCTCAATTACAGCTTGTCATTTAAGCAAACACAAAGTAGACAAATGACACATAACGCCAACACGACAATCCAATACCAACACAAACCAGCATATTTGATGTAAGATAGTTAAGTAACTCAGCAACAAACACTAATTCCATAAACCCAGAAAAGTCAACAGACCTCATACACGATTATTAAGTATTCGTAGAATTTTAACCTTTAATAAACTTTTACACTTATGTACCAATACTTAGCTAAATGGCGACTAATAATATCAAAAAATTTATATCACCTGTAACTTTAATTTTACCTTGAATGAATGCTGATGGCATCAAAGGCAACGATATATTTATTTACTTTTAGCACGACATAACATAAGCCTGCAGTATCAACAGCTAATTAACACAGAAACTTTAAAATCAAAGGTTGAACTTTCGGAATGATCAAACAGGTATGATAGCTTGAGTAGCAATTATGCAAAACATAATATAGAAATACATGATGACCTCAATAGCCTAGATACTGTGATAGCTAAAATGATACTTCAAGGATAAAAATTAGCATGCATATCCAAACAGACCAAATCGGAGACATGGATAAATGATCTTAATCTATTTCTGACATCAACCAACAATGGCTATTGATTTATGAAGAACACCTTTTGGTAGAACTACCATACCCAACATGGAACAAGGTTAAACACACAGCAAACATATAATCAAGTAGCAGGTCGAAGTACATACTCATCCAAAGGACATCAATCGTTCATATTGATACTAAGAAATTTACAAGACCAATTATCAAAATGTAATGACAGAGTTGATTGATCAATTCCAGTCATATGTCTTCAATACTACCTGACAACCATAGAAACTCATCAATGGTAAATGGATTGAAACCTTCCAAAACTTTACGACCATATCAAATGTCCTCAAAGTTTACCTTACGAGCCTCAGAGATATACCCAACATTGCAAATAAATAACGAGAAATTCCATGGAACACATCAAATAGCCCACGTTAAGTATCTAGGGGTATACTTACCAAGACTAACCTGGGGTTCCATATTAACCACAAATTGAATGAAGCCGTTAGATTAGCCTACTCAATGATAAACAGAAAAGTTCTCTAGACATGACTGTACAATGCTAATCTATAAATCAATAAGAGACCAATGGTAATGAGCATGCTGTGCATGGATCTGTTCACAGAACATCCGCAAAAACAAACACTACAAAATAAGATTCTTCGAATACACAATTCTCCATGGTGCATAGAACAGCCAACTACAGTGAACTAAATATCCCAACCTGAAGAGCACATTAAAAATTTAGCGGCAACCTTCTTTAAATTTAAACAACTGTGCAGACAGCCCATTACGCACTAGATGAGACACTATCAACGTTTGAAACGAAACTCAAGACTCATCTTTCAACCGACAAATGTGATAATGAAGTATTGACAAAACTCAAAATAATACAACATATAAAACTAACCAGTGAATGGGAAGCCAATAGGCAATCCCTAAGCGACAATAGTGTTACATGTAATCAATAGTTAACAGAACCATCTATAGCACGACGTTGCTGATCTGGTAAAAATTTAAAAAAGGTTAATATCTCATTCGAAGGGCTGTGCAAAACCTCGCTGTATATTACTTTCGATTTAGGTCACGGTTTACTGTTACAGGTCAAAATAATAATTTGACAGTTCGTCAACTGTCGCAGCTGTCAGGAGGCCATGTGAACAACTTTGATTTATGTGGACGTCGATTGGAACGAGGTTTATACCAGTTATACCATATTACTGTTTAATAATTGTCACTGAAACAGCTATAATATACATTACGAATTAATTATTTGATATTTATTCGATATATTCAGTATGTATAAACAACTAAACATAGCACTAAATAGTAGTATAAGTACAATTATTATTCATTTGTAAACGGATATACTTGAGTTAGGATTATTTATTACACAAACAAAAAAAATTACAAACAACTATCAAATTGTAAAACAGAGTTATTTAAAATCCATAATGGTCAGAAAATAAATCCATTATTTTTCCACTATTAGCATTTAATAAATTGTAATTCGATGTCAAAATCCATGACTTTGAGTGACATCGTATCAAAATGCTTATTAAGTTTTTGAATAGTTGACCAACGTTTTATATTACCATGAAATCATGGAACCAACAAATTGATGAAACATACGCTATGATTACTCTACGTTATTCCGTAAAGTGATAAACGCAAACAGTTCCTAAATGGACATAGCTGTAAATGGTCTATACTATAAACGATCAACGTCAGTACCATTATGGTATCGTTCCGTATGTTGATGTCAAGGAGATGCTACTCAGCCGGAAGGCCAATTGTCGAAAATTGGACAAACATCTATCAGAATAAGCATTGCTTCAATAAACCTTTGGAACCATTCTAAACCATGGATCATAAGAAACGGAGAGTGCCACACGAGTGTAACAAATATCCCAACTCATAGAGACCAATCTACCATTGTATGCGCAGAATCGCTCTTTAAAAGTCTGAAACAATGGTGACATGAGCGCCCATGCACAGAATGGACACTACACAACGTTGAAAGAAACGACAGTCGTCCTGTAACCGACAATAGTGACCAAGCCTGATTGAGCATGGAAGTTTTGTAGTGTTGGTGGAATGCAAGAATCATAAGATACTGTCCCTAAGTCAAATAATTGAACTGTACTTAACAATGGACATGAAGAGTAATGCCAGAACGGCAACTTTGCCACTAAGGACAGATGTGTTATTAATCAATATCGTAACACAACCATCATAGCGATCGTAAGCTCGGAGCTGGTTGGGAATTTAGTCAATTTAGCCGACACACAAGGTTACACTACTTCCATGCGAACTATTTGCGAAAATGCCTCAGCTTGTATATATGTCCATTCTTTTCGATTTAGGGCAAGGTCTTCTGTTCGGTCAAAATAGAAAACAATTTATGAAAGTTTGCGTCAACATCGTCATTAAGAGGACATTGTACTTTGATCTATGATTGGAGTCTTGACGGCTTTTAACCAGTTATACATAGTTCGTGTTTCAAATAAATGTTATATACCAGCTATAATATACATGTAGCAATCTAATGGTTGATTTGTATTCTTTGGAAAAGATATATATTATAAGCAGTCAACACTAAAAACGGCGGCGTAAATTTTGTCGATATACATTTTGAGTTAACGCGTGTGTGAAACACGGAATAGTACTTGAAAGTAAGATTAATTCAGATTACAACCATTTCAAACGAAAATTAGTTGAAACAACTATATGCAGTTGGAAGTTTGCAGTCCAGGTTCATAATTTCGAACTCGAGATTTATGGAGTTGTGTCACCGGTACCAATAAACAAAGTAAAGAGATCAAGCGAAATCTAAGTTGATTTCCTATTACTGATTCCTATCAATTGTACATGTTAAATCCACTGACTTTAGAAAGTTGACATTTCGTACTACAAAAACTTATTTGACAGTTTTGTGAATAGTTGACTCAGTTTTGTTTCAGCTCATGTCAAAGATGGACACCAACAAAGAGAAAATACGCTATATTTTACAGTTTTCTTCGGTAAAGGTGAAAACGCAAACCAGGCGGCTGAAAATGTGAATAGTGTTTATGGTTCTGATACTATAACAGCCGATCAAGCGCAGTTTTCATTTCATCGATTCCGTTCCGGTAATTTCGATGTCAAAGATGCACCACGCTCTGGAAGGCCAATTGTCGAAAATGTGGATAAAATCTATTGTCCAGGAACTAAGCATTGCCCAAAAAACCGTTTGGAACCATTTGGAAAAAGCTGGATACAAAAAGAAACTGGATGTATGGGTGCCACACGAGTTAACGAAAAAAACCTCATGGACCGAATCTCCATCTGTGATCGCCGCAGAATCGCATCAAAGTCTGAAGCGGATGGTGACTGGCGATGAAAAGTGGATCACTTACGACAACGTCAAGAAAAAACGGTCGTGGTCGTAGCTCGGTGAGCCGGAGCAAATGGTGACCAAGCCAGGATTGACGGCCAGGAAGGTTTTGCTGTGCGTTTGGTGGAATTGGCAAGGAATCATATACGATGAGCTGCTCCCCTAAGGTCAAACTCTTAATTCTGAACCTGTACTGTGAACAATTGGACCGTATGAAGGAAGCAATCGCCCAGAAGCGGCCAACTTTGGCCACTAGGACAGGAATTGTGTTTCATCAAGATATCGCCAGGACACACACATCGATAGCGACTCGCCAGAAGCTCCGGGAGCTTGGTTGGGAGATTCTTATGCGTCCACTTTATAGCCCTGACCTGACACCAAGTGGTTACCACCTGTACCTGTCCATGGCGAACTATTTTGCTGGTGAAAAATTGGCCTCAAGAGAGGCTTGTGAAAATCGACTGTCCCAGTTTTTTGTCAATAGGGACAAGGTCTTTGTTGGCAAATGAGAACGCAACCACATTTATTATAAGTTGGCAACGCCTATATTAAATAAGATACTCTGTCTCTATCTATGATTGACTTGTACGCTTTTAACCTATAAGTTAGTAATACACGTTCGTTGCATCTTTCAAATAAATCGTTTATTTATTTCCACCTAAATATCAACATGGTAGCAGAGCATGGTTGATTGCTACTTGTGGAAACAGAAGAAAAAGTAAACACAGTAAAAACTAAGAAAACCGGCCGGCGTGTTTTTTGTCCGATATACATTTTGAGGTTAACCGGGGCGGCGTGCTCGGTCAGAAATCACGTGTAAATCATAATTACGCAAAGAAGATATCGAATTCAGATTACAATCCATTTCATATCGACAGACTAGTTGTAAGAGATAACTATGCCAGTTGGAAGTTTGCAGTCCAGGCATATTTCGAACTCGACGATTTATGGAGTTGTGTCACCGGTTCCAATACAAACCAAAGTAAAGAGACCAAGGCGAAATCTAAGTTGATTTTATTACTGGATCCTATCATTTACCTACATGTTCAGAATGCAACTACTTGTAAAGAAGTCTGGGAGAGTTTGGAACAGGTTTTTGATGACAGCGGGTTGTACAGGAGAGTAGCCTTGTTGAGAGACCTGATAACAACTACATTGGATTCTTCTCGAAGCGTAGATGATTATGTGAATAAAATAATGTCGACCGCCCACAAGCTCAGGAATATTAAGTTTGACATTGATGATGAATGGCTCGGTACAATGATGTTAGCCGGCCTCCCTGAAGCTTATAAGCCCATGATCATCGGACTGGAGAGCTCTGGCATCAAGATAAGTGCTGATTCTATTAAATCTAAACTCCTGCAGGAAGTTCAATGCTCTGATAATTTAGCATTCTTCACAAGGAAAAAGGTCATTCAAAGAAATCAACATGATTCAACAAAGGCCTACAAAGGACCGCGATGTTATAACTGTAACAAGCATGGACACTTTGCTAAGAATTGTCGTGCTCCGAAAAAGAAAAATGTAGAAAATACAGAAGGAAATAATTGCAGCTTTTTCAGCATCTCCTCAGACAATGAATCCGGACCTGTGGTATGTGGACTCGGGTGTCTCCATGCACATGACATATAGACGTGACTGGATGTATGATGTTACAAGTCCACCGATACCCACCATAACTGTTGCCAGTAAGACACCGCTACCTGTGGAAAGTATGGGAAAGGTCAATTTATTGCTAAATGGTAATAAAGAAAGCAAAATTCAGGTAAGACAAGTTTTATACATACCTAAACTTGCCACCTGTCAGTCAGTGCTATGATGAAAAATGGCTGTAATGTAAATTTTAGAGATGAAGGTTGTGATATCTATGATAAAAATGGAAAGCTCCTGTGTTCGGCCACACTAGTAAACGATTTATATTTGTTAAACACACACAGAGAGGTATTTTCTAACCTGTCTTGTTCAGATAACTTAACTGGTTTGGTTCTGTGGCATAGACGCATGGGACACCTGAATTTTTCAGATGTTAACAAGCTGCCGGAGTGTGCTGAGGGAGTTCAGCCATTTTCAGACAAAAATAAGGTTCTATTACTTGTACTACCTGTCTCTCGGAGAAATAAACCAGATTGCCCTTTAACAACATTAGTTCAAGATCTTCACAACACTTGCAGCTGGTCCACACTGATTTATGTGGACCAATGGACCAAGAATCTTTGGGAGGTATGAAATATTTTATTACTTTTGTCGATGATTACACAAGACGAGTTCATGTCTATTTTTTGAAAAATAAATTGAATATTGCTGAAGTTTTCAAAGATTACAAAAACAAAGTAGAGAATGAACATGAGAGAAAAATAAAGGTAATTCGTTCTGATAATGGAAAAGAATATTGCAATAGAGAATTTGAAAATTTCTTGAAAAAACATGGGATTGAACATCAAACAAGTGCTCCGTACTCACCCCAGCAGAATGGTCTTGCTGAACGGATGAACAGGACTCTGGTGGAAAGAGCAAAATGTATGTTGTTTGATGCTCAGCTTGCAAAACAGTTCTGGGCAGAGGCCCTTGCAACGGCATCATGTATAATAAACAGATCACCTACAAAATCAATTAATGGTAAAACTCCTATGGAGATGTGGACTGGTAAGAAACCCAACTTGTCTAATTTAAAAGTATTTGGCTGTGAAGTAATGACACAAGTTCCAAAAGAAAAACGCCAAAAATGGGACTCCAAATCCAGAAAGTTACTGTTTGTTGGTTATTGTGAATCTACCAAAGGCTACCGAATACTTGATCCAGATACCAATAAAATCATAAAAAGTAGAGATGTAGTATTTCTAGAAAATATGGAAAAATATGATAATAATATATACTTACCTTGTACATCCAACAGCAGCAGTCCAGTGACACAGCCACTCGAAGAAACATGTAAGGAAGAATTAGAGGACAGCACAGACCATTTTACTGGTGAGTCAAGCGAGGACTACCAGTCTGGCGAGAATGACAATTCATCTTACATACCAGAGCAATCGTTTGATCTCGAGTCACCAATAAGAAACATAAATTTACGTCCACGGAGAACTGTTCAGTATGCAGAAACAGATTACCATAATGTAAGTTACTTCTGTCCAATATTTAATTTAAATGATCCACATGCACCAGACTAAGCATTATCATCATCTCATGCTGACCAATGGAAAAAGGCTATGCAAGAAGAGTATGACTCTCTGATCAAAAACAAAACTTGGTCACTGGTTGATGCACCATCTGGGAAAAGAGTATTACCATGTAAATGGGTTTATAAAACTAAAACAAATGAAAAAGGTGAGATTATCCGATTTAAAGCATGATTGGTCATCAAAGGGTGTACTCAGAGAAAAGGAAGTGACTATGATGAGACATATGCTCCTGTTGTAAGATATACATCTGTTCGATTCTTACTTTCACTGGCTGCGAAGTATGATTTAGAAATGTTTCAGATGGATGCCATAAATGCTTTTCTTCAGGGTGACATAGATACTGAGATATACATGTCACAACCAGAATACTACAAAGAAAATGATCAAGTATGTATTTTACATAAATCAATTTATGGACTCAAACAGGCTAGCCGGCAGTGTAATCTTAAATTGAACAATGTTTTATTAAAAATTGGCTTACAGAGATCACATGTGGATCCCTGTATTTATTATTTAGTAAATGAGTCTGCAACTATATTCATTGCAGTGTGGGTGGATGATCTTTCGATATTTACAAATTATAAGGATAAAACAACAGAGATTAAAAACAAGTTAAAAGGAGAATGCAGTATGAAAGACCTAGGTGAAATGAAGAATTGTATCGGCATAAACATAAATAGGAACCGAGAGGCAGGTATGATTATGTTAGATCAAGAAAAATACATAAACCTAGTATTGGACCACTTTAATATATCTGAATGCAAACCAGTTTGTACCCCGATAGAGGTGAATGCAAAATTTGAGAAAAATCCTGAAGATGGGAACAAAAAGATCCCATACAAGGAAGCTGTGGGATGTCTGATATATCTGGCACATGTCACGAGACCTGATATCACCTATGCAGTTAACAAGTTGAGTCAGTACTGTAATAGTCCAGGAAATCAACACTGGCTTGGAATAAAAAGGATTATGAGGTATCTTCAAGGAACCAGGAACCTAAAGCTATGCTATGTCAAAGATGACTC
>JARFIY010000115.1:0-117588 GCA_036346155.1 Sinelater perroti | reverse complement strand
ATACTTGCTAATCAAAAATAAATAATCAAATCCATAAATTCAGTTTGTTGTACTGTTGTGTGGTATTATTTTGTTTTATTTTACTAATGTTATCAGTGCATACAAAACTTAATAAGGTTTCTAAGAACTCTTATGCTTAATACACGTTTCAATTCTAAAACACAAACTGAAGCAAATGATCTGTATATATTAAAATAGGTGACACACTCATACTTTTAATGAAATATGAGGGTTGGGATATAAGTTATGGCAACTATTTTTTAAAGGCTAGGGATGGTATCACAAAATGTCGTATGCTTCAAGGAAGCCATTCATTCATAGTGTGTGTGTATAACACAAGGTGGCTCTGTGATGTTTTGTAACTGCAAGAGAGATACCTGGATATGAATACAGTACTGATAAAACCATAATTCAACAAAGGTATTAAAGAACCACCACCTTCAAGCATCTTAACTATTAATGAGAACAGCGGAATAATAAAGGAAGCAAACGCGCGGCTAGTAGGATAATAAGTGCTACTTTGTGTTAAAAAGTGTTATGAAATGTAAGGTGCTATCGGTGAAGAATAAAGTGAGAGTGTGTATAAGACCGAAATAAGACCAGTTGGAGCCTGACAAAAAAGAGGTTAAATACGCGGAAAAGAAAATTTCTTAAAAAATGTCTACGGCCCGGTAAATGAGAACGGAGCTTTGACATATATTAATAAACAAGAAATGGAAGCAAGATAAGGGGAAGCAAGTATTTCAGCTGAATAGAGCGCTACCGAGGAGTTAAAAAAATCTAAATCTAAACTCAGAAGGTTAAAGAAACAGAGGACGACCAAGACTTATATTTAAAAAGCCTGGAAATCGCAAGACGAAGGGAAAAGGCACGGAACCACAGGGAATCCAAAAAAAATATAAGAAAATCCAAATTTCTAGAGGAAGAGTAAGAAGCAAATAGTAAGGTACAAGCGCAATTGCTCAACAGTAATCATAAAATTGGAGAGAAAACGAGTCCCCCAAGGGAGGTCCGAGCCCCCTACGGCTTATTGCACCGTGGAGTAACTAAGTACTTACTTAGTGCCGAAATCTTTTTACTGCTTCGGATGTAAGGATTATAGAAGTTGTGTTATTGGTTAAGCTTTCTTTCTCATCTTTCTCTATTGTTTTTTGTCCTGCGTTTTCTCTTTCACTTCTCACTAATCTACTCCCCTTTTCCCTGCTGCTGCTTTTATATACTTTGTTTATGTCTCTCTTAACTTTTCTTTCATTTACTTCCTACTTGTCCTTACTTCATATACTTGTCTTATTGTTATGTCCTCGTCCATCCCCACTATGTGTCACAATTATTGTTTTTGTTGTGAGATTTGTTCTATCGCTTTCATCTCTAGTTCATCTCTAAATGTGTTATTTTAATTTTGTCTTGTCCAGTTTTATCTTATATTCTTTTAAGATACATCATTTCTGTACTTCGTATCTTGCTATTTTTACGATAGGATCCATGTCTCGGAATCAAATGTAGGGTTGGAATGGCCACTTTTTAAAAATATTTTCATCTTTATTTCTTTTGGGATTTTTTCTTTTTAAGTTAAATAATCTTTCGCCAATTTTATTCTTTTTCTTCTGTTTTTTTAATTCAGTTTTCTTGCAATACCACCGAGCTTAGATATTTGAAACTTTTTATTTGTTCTAGCTTTGTTTTCTCTAATAAGCAAGATATTAATGGCATGCATAGTATTTATTAAAACATTTGGCTTTGGAAGCAACGGAAATGTTTAAGAAACTTTTTTAGCAGGAATGGAAAGACTAGCATGGACAAGTTATTACAAAATTCATTGTGCAATATTTCAAATCTTTAAAATTAAACTTTTAATTTAAGTGTCATTTTCAAAACAAAATATGGTTAAGTTAAGCTAAATACGAACTCTGTAGGTAGAGTGGTCGTAATTTGTAAAGGACTTGTAGGAGGAGCTATGACCGAGCTAATCTGCGACCATGAATTTAGTTACAACGAGCAGTCTCGTAACGTGTAAACTAGCGACGTACCATTTGGGTTCGAAATTATGAATGAAACTGACCAAATAAAATCTGTTGATTTTGCAAGTAGTTCAATGTTGCTTTTTATATTTTTTGTTGTTAACTTGCACTTAACATTGCCTAGCCTAGCTAAACACGCAGAAGAACATAATCTCATTTTGAGGTTAGCATAATCCACGTTACTGACTTACCAAAACAACACAAGAAAACAACAGATTTTTGATATGGTTAATTTTTTTCAGACTTTAAAAACTAAAATAAATAACCCGAAAATGTTGTGACGCGACTCCCTTTTTAGGCGAATAGACTTGTCTAAAATAATTTTCAACAATTTTAATTTGATTTTCTTATGAGAAAAAGCTGCAAAAAGTATATTTTCAGAAACAATCAACTTTATATGTATGTATGAAATTTTTATTTGTAATAGTTTATAGTAATATATTTGCCATCTCTTTTGTAACACCCTGTAGTTAGAAGTGATTGCATTTGTAGCTTTTTCAACTCTAGATAATTAGGATTTTGAAAAATATATTTGGTAACAGATTATAAATATTTCAAACATCCGAAATAATGGCAAAGTTACGCCTCTGAATTGTTAAAAATGGTTCAAATAAAATTACAAAATGTTTAAACTGTGTAATATTTTAGTAAATACAAAAATAGAAATGATGTCACAATTTCCAATTACATATTTAAAATAAATTTATAATTATAAATCATGATCATAATTAATGGATATTATGTTTACATTGAAAGAACGGCAACACTGCATTCCACAAGTTATAGGCGCTTGCTGCTTGCATCAGCTTGTAAACAATTTTAAATGGAGCATCGCACTATAGCATATACTGTGCTTTAACGAAGCTTTCTTTACTGTTGTAGTATTTCGAGAATGTGCTCGCAACTATTGCATTGCTTTTGTGCTAAGTATAATGTGTATTTATGGGGGTACGTAAAAAGCGTGTGCAGCTGTGTGCAATATTAAGGACTAAAATTACTTTTAGAGAATACGTAAATTTATATTTGCTAGAAATCAAAATACCGCTATTATAGTTTCCTGTGGGAATTTGCACGTAGTTGGATAATGCACGTGGTGCACAGGTCCTAACCTCAAAATGTTTTCTTTCTTTTTAGGGCTCGCATGCCCATCAGCAGCTTGCGATGTATGATTATTGCAGTTTCTAGGGAAAAGGTCCCCCATTTCGAGCTTCCTCTTGGCACAGAACGCTTAATGTGATGGGATACGCTCTGTTCCCTGAAGGTTAGTCGTGCACTTATTATACGTTTAATAGTAAGCTCCTCTATTTGATTTGGATGAGCAGAGGTCAGATAATATTAGGATGGTTTAATTGTACCTTGGTTTATTTTCTGTTATAAAAATTATATACACCGGCGCACCTGTGTGCAACCGGGTATTGTTGCACTAAAGATGTGGCTCCTTTTTCACATCGGCCGTTTGGCTATTAGTCTCTAGCTATTACATAAATGAACAGTGAGCCATTCTTTTGTATAATAAATTCTACATGAACATTTTAGAAACATCGAATTACAAGAATTATATTTTGATTTATAGTGCGAATCTTAAAATTGTGTTCTTGACATATAAGAGGATGCAGTCAACTATTCTTTATATGTAGCAATTTTGTGTGTATGTCTCTTTTATTGTTGCAGTCTTTTATACGTATTTACGCAGTTTGTTATATATATTTACAAAATAAGTACAATTATTTTAGTTAATAAAATCACATTTTTTAGAAATCTACGTTACATTGCCTTTCTTGACTTTCAAAATAATTATCATCTTTTACAACATGCTTTTGACAATGTTCATAAAGTTTTCGGAAACTCAGTAAATGCCAATTTAGGAATTGATTACAAAATCACTGTGACACATTATTGAATCACCACACCAGGTCTTATTCCCTGTGAAGATGGCTTGTAGAAAGGATGGATCCTACTTATACATGGTAACGAAATCTTCAGGGATTTGCTTTCATTTTGTCTGCAGGCTTGTGCAACACAAACCTGAAACAGATCTCCTGCCGCCAATTGTAGAGTCACTTGTCAATATCATGCTAGCATTTGTGCATTTAGTCATGTCTGGGGATTTGCTTGTCAACGGTTGATTCGAACATAACTCTATTTGTTCTCTTCTCATCACGAAAGTATTTGAAACATTTTCTGCTCCTTACACTTGTATGATTTCATAGATCTCCATTGCCGGTTTCTGAAATTTGTAGCAGAAGTTAATGTTTATTTGTTATTTCATTACCCCGACAGCCACAAGTGCCCTATACTAGTGCTGCTTTGAAATGTCTGTGAATAATCATACACATGCACATGTTAATCTTTTTAGACACTTTTCATAAGTAAAATCATATAAACTACTTACTAACTAAAGAATCTTCCATATATCGCACAGTAAATTATGAGTAAGAAGAAAATATAAAGTAAAACAAAACGAATAGGTAACAAAATTCTATTCAAAGTAGCAAAAAAGTTTCTCGTTACAGTTGTTGATTGATTACTGTTACTCAGCCAGTGCTTGATACAAATTTGCCAAAACTTCTTCAAGCGTTTTGCAGGGCATTCACGTATCAGATGTGTAATTGATTCTTTGTTAGCATGACAAAAGTTACATTTGGGAGAGTTGGAATATCTGCAGTGAATCACGTTTTTACTGCAATCTCCTGGCCTGTCCATATTCTGTTGAAGTTCATATTCTCTGCAAGGTAAGTTAAATTCTGCCACTTTCTTTCATGGAAACTTAATGAGGCTTTTATTTTTGTATCTCCAGTTTGTCTGTCAACTGCACATTTTCAGTAGTAAAATTGTGAAAGTTCCTTGAGCTACTTTAAGGGGTAATACTACCTTGTGTGCATGAAATCAAGGATCATTTTCTACAATTAATATAGGAAAAATGAAATGATATTTTTTATTTCGGTTTTCCATACATGTTAATGTAACTCTTAAAGTATATGAAATTTTTTTTAAAATTACTTTAAAACAAAATGGCGGCGCTGTGGCTGATACAAAGAAACTTCTCTCTATCTGCGGGCGACCACCTGGAGGTCGCAATTTTTAATGTAGAACAAAAAATAAAAAATTATTTAAAAGTAGATTTCAAAATATATTGAAGTACGTAGGATTTTGTGAAAATATTGATTTTTACTGAAATGGCGTCAATGTGAAGGAAAAAATTATTTTTTTACAAAAAATCAGTCATAAAATCGTTAATTTTTTTGTTAATCGCGAAAATCCTACGTACTTCACTAGAAATTGTCACTATAAATCTACAGTTAAAATTTGGATTTGATCCATTGAAAATTGAAGGCGCTAGTTGGTCTCCCGACTCGAAAAATGTGGTTTGGAGAAAAACACCTTTAAAATTTCCAGTGTTAAAATTTTAAAGAAATTTGTTGTTTTCAATAAAAATGTAACTACTGGAAACATTTATTGGTCAATTTTAAAAGATTAATAAGTACCGATAGTCCATAATACATTATAATTATTAGTCGCCAAATAAACTTAAAATTTAAAAACCGATCATTTGAAGCTCGCTTTCAAATTACCTGAAAATTGGCTCCATGACTTGAGTGAAAAAAATCGATTTTTTCGACCATCTAAAAAATTTTCGCACATATGCAGGTTTTTGGATATCATTTTTGAACAGTTAAAGAAGCGTTTTAGCCATTAAAAAAAATGGAGGAAAAAAATTACAATGTAGTATTACCTTTTAATGGTGGGTTTTGCGACTCGAGTCGAGAATTCTGGTAAATAATGTGTAGCATTTGTAGTGAATATGGAGGTTATCATCTGCAAATAGTCTTTCACACTGTGACTTGAAGATTGCTCTTCTTTGTAGATCAGATGAGATAATGTTGCTAAAAATTGGGAGCCATTTATGATGGTAGGGTTTATGTTGCCAGTTATTGGACGCATTGTTTAATCCAGCTAGATATCTACTAGACACACGCTCTCTGTTCAAGTACACAATTGTTTTCGGTAGAGTAGACCAGTATTGACGTTCAAAGTAGCTTGACATTTATGAATTCAAGTTTCTAGTTTTGATTTTGATTGAGAGGTTTTACAGGTGGTTTGTAAAGATGTCGAATGTCCTGTCCTATCCAGAGTAACCCCTAGGTTTTGGAGCGCCACGTCAGGGTTATAGTTAGCTGAAATAAGACATCTATTGATCTTGATTACTTTGCTGACTGAGCGGTCAGTGCAATCGACTCTCAACAAGCGCGGTTTGATTCTGCCTGGGACAGTTAATTTTTTTTAATAGAACAAGCAAACAATTCAATTAAATTTATTTTTAGTTATTTAAACTATATTCAAGATTAATTCAATCATCTATTCTAATTAAATTTAAATGGCATTTTTTCCCTATAAATGTATGTATACATTGAAAAAAATATTTCATTATAAAAACAACTTTTGATGAATAATATTAAAAATCAATCAATTTCAAACTCCATGTATCTTCGAGTCGGGCTAGTGTTAAATGTAATAATCAATTTCAGACCTTTTTTTCTTTTGGGTCGGAGTTATAATCATAATAATTGTAATAATAAATTCAAAAATGAAATTTATTATTATTTATACTTTTATTATACTTGTAATTATATTGTTTGAAATAATAAATACCCCTTGACACGCCATCGGTTCCGGCGTTGCCGGCGTGTTTTTCAGGGCGCATAAAAAATTTCCTAATTATAATAATAATAACGATAAGTTTAATAATAGTAAATTCCTAACTTACTGTTGATTTTTTGAACATCAATTTTAAAATATATTTTTTTCGCGATCAGAGTTCAGTATAGAATGCGAAAGTTTTAACATCCATAATGCAATGACACTTTTGAAAACGAATATTGAGCAACATTTCGATAAAATGAAAAGTGTCACCACAAAGAGTGAAAAGGATTTCGCAGATCGTTTTATAGACCTGGTATCTTCACACATCGTTTTAATTGAGGAACCAGCAAATACAGATTGTATGGAAGACAATTCAGACGAAAAAATGAAGATCGATGAAGTGGATCAATCGAAAAATACGATAATAGTCAATTTAAAATATTTAATTGGAAAATAAATAATGATATTTTTTAGAGCATCGTACATTTGATTGATGAAATCATTGAGAACACCACAAAACTTTGGGAAGAACTTCGAACGAGTTGGAACATCAAAACCTATCAAAAGGATTGTGGGTGTGTCATCACAAATATGGATATGAGTCCAAGATGTGCCAAATATGTGAACGAAGGACATTGGCGTTTGCAACTGAAAAGCATCGAAATGCCCGCTCTTACTGCATTCAACGAAATCAAAAACGTTGAACAGAAAGTTGATTTCAAAGCATCAGAAGATTGGATCAGGACTTTCAAAAAACGGTACCGAATATCATCTTGAAAAGTATTGAAAATCTCTCGGAAATTAATATGACGGATTGAATTAATATAATGAAAATCAATTTTCTTCTGATGAATTCAAAAAATTTTTGAATGCTCCTGGAATTGCCTTTCAAATGAAAGACAAATAAAAATTCAATAATCCTATGAACAGAATTTTATTTAACTTTGTAACCACTAATTGTATTCACTGTAATAATATTTCATTCATTTCTTGTTCAATCTGTAAACGTCAATTATGTTTTACTCATTTTTTCAGTAAACCTTATTTTCATTGGGAATAAAATTTTCCAAAAATTATTTTTCGTGGTGTATTATTTTAATGTTTATATGAGCTATGAAACAAAGGCGCCGTTTTTAATTTTTTTATAATTACTCAATCGCGATGTTTTCACTTTTATTAAATTATTATATTTATAAAATAAAATTCAAAAATATAATCTAACTCGTTCAACATTTTATATAAATTATCAAGATTTATTTTTAATATTTCTTAAAAAATTTTTGAACATAATTGCCAAGCAAATTTAATTAGGACTAGGAAAAATCCCGTATGCATTACATAACACTTGATATATGAAACCTTAAATACGAATTAAAAACGTTTAAAGTCAATGACCTTCGATTGTGACAGATATATATGAATACAAACAGTCGTCTTAAATATATGTAATGATAATGATAGATGATTGAAAGAATATTGAATTTAGATTAAATAACTATAAAAATTAACTGATCCCAAGCAGAATAAAACTCAGCTTTGTTTGTTGAGAGTTGATTATATTGACATACAATAAATGGACCACAACTTTTTGGCCCCCAAGAACTGTTCTCTTTCCGAGCGCACTCTAGGAATTGGTCTGGATTCTTATTTTTACATAAATAATTGGTGTATATATATATATATATATATATATATATATATATATATATATATATATATATATATATTCAGGTTTATACCGCCCTGTGCGGCTTTCCGGTTCTCAAACGCCACATGTCTCGGATTTGAGCATCCTTCTCTTGATCCAGATCAAAAAAGTTTGATTATGTCACAACCAGATCACTTGAGTCCATTGTGAGCGAAATAGGGCTGCATATTGTCAAGATCAGTTATGTTAATGTACATTTGTTAGTTTGGGTAGCCATGTCATCAGCATACATGCATTTGTGTGAGATGATTTATGGTAGGTTAGAAATGTAGATGTTAAAAAGTAATGGGGCTAACACACACTAATGAAACTACTACTTTTTCATCTTAGGTCTACTTGGGATAGCAACTGGTTGTAGTAGTTTGTACCAGGCATAAATCCAGCTTTGCTCTTTTTTTGTTTGTTTATTCACTATTTGCAATCTGTATACACAATAAGTAAATTTGATGCATAAGAGATTAAGTGACATGAATAGGCGTTAGGATTAAAGTCCAATGACTTAAACCTACAGGTTACTTAAAAAGTGTGGAGATGTTGATTAGGTTATTACAATGGAAACACAAGAACTCTAATCTTAATTGCTAGGTAAATCTATAAGGTAGATGTGGTTTAACTCGACTTAGTCTTTGAGTGTCCGAACTATTATCGAGAAGATTTAGCGCTAGGGGATTACTATGAAACTCCAATTTACTTAAGTATTGCTCACTAAGTTTGGTAATTGTTTCTTTCACTGTGTCCACCTTTAAGTCGCGCAAGATGTCAATGTTTCTTAAATAGTAAGGTGCGTCACACACTGCATGTAGTACTTTAGTTTAGAATCTTTTGATGACTTGGATGTTGGTATTTGCTGCTGCACCCCATAGCTGAATGCCATAGGTTCAAATTGGTTTGAATGCAACCTTATAAACCAGGAGTTTATTTTGGAATGATAACTTGGATTTTCTTTCAAGCGTCCGGTAATGTTTGCTGAACTTGATCCCCAATTGTTTTCTTTTATGCCAAAAGTGTACCCTCCATGTTAGCCCCTTGTCTAGATGCATGTCGAGATATTTTACCTCCGCAATCTGCGGCAATGATGTATTGTTAATATAGATTTGCGGTGTTTTCCTCTAGATTTTGTGAAGGTGATATGAAGCGATTTGGTTTCGTTCAGTTTAATCCTCCACCGCTTGATCTATTTAACTACTTCGTTTAGATGTTCTTGCAGCACTTTGACGGCTATTTCGGGATCTTTACGTTTAACCAGGATGGTTTTATCATCCGCAAATGTGGCTGTCAGAGATTGTGTGTTAGTGGGTACATTAGCCGCATAGAGTAGGTATAACATAGGTCCTAGAACACTGCCTTGTGGGACTCCAGATCGTGCCGGGTAACTTGGTCTTTTGCGTTTTAATTTTGAATTATCAGCAGCAGGCCATTGTACAACATTTTTTCGAAGATTTTTTAGCACTTGGTCTGTATAGTATGCCCATAAATAAAACGACTAACTGTTTTTTCATATTTTCAGAATTTATTAAATGGTTATTGGCAGGTATAATTACGATGGATTTATTCAAAATGGCTCTGCTTTGCCTCTACATGTTGTCTTATGCTCTCTTATGTTGTCTCCACCAGTAGTCTGTGGCAGTATATACTACATATATTGGAAAAGTATTGATTACAGCCGTCAGGGCTGCAGTCCGTACTTTTCTTACTCTTTTTGAGCAAATTATACCTTCTAAAACTGCTCCTAATTTATATTCTAATGGACCGAGATCTGGGCTACCAAAGGCCAATCCTTTACTGTAAGAAAATGAGGCACGTTAGTGCTTAGCCAGGTTTTTAGTTAACCATGCTTTGTGGTCGAGTATGGAGTCTTGCTGAAAGATCCAAGGCTCCCATCGGAAAAGCCTGTGATTCATAGGTTTCACTACACTTACAAAAACATTCTGTTGATATGCAGCGACTAAAATTATTTCATCATAATACAATCCCCATCAAACCACTATAGCTGCTGGATGATGGCATCTCTGAACTCTTGGCACTAGCTGAAATGGTTTTTTGGGCTACCTAGCGCATACCCTGTCATTTTGTTGTAAAATTTTTCTGTGACTGCATGTACTCAGTCAACAATCTGTTTGCTTTTTCTCGTCTACCTTTCGTTAAAGCACCTGTCAGCAAATATCCCATGTATATTTTGTAAGCAGCTAGTCTTAGATTTTCCTTAATAATACGAGTCATTGAAGTTTTGGAAATTTGCATCTCCTGAGACAATCCTTTGCTTTGACTGTCTGAACAGTCTAAACTGAAGGTGGTGTTCCAGATATTGAATGATTTTTTCCATCTTCAGTCTCATTAAACAATTTTATAGCCCAATACGCAAACCTACGGCTAATTCCAGGAGGATATAGGGCATTAAAGATTACACTTTTTACAGTTTCACACTTATGTAATGCTATTACAGCATTAGGGTTTTTTCCAACTCCATAGTAAATAACCAAACCTGACAAGAAACACAACGTAAGTTACAACTTTCAAACTTTACAATTCCAACCATATGTTAAAAGTTACAGATATCTCTATGTTATGTAAAGTAAGGATGAGTTTGATTTTGTAATAGTATTTATGAGAATTCTAGATAGTTCTTTGGATCTTTTGGGGTTTACCTTTTTTAGTATGGCTATGATTGTGCACTTCTAATTATGAGTGGCAGTTTATTCATTTCTCTGATTTATAGAAGTTTAATGGAGTATAGCTCTTTGACCCATATTTTTGAACTCTGTGGTCTAATTGTAAGTCTGTTGCTTTCCTGCACTTAATTGCTTTGATAGCTGTAATGAGTTTGTTGACAGTTATTGGCTATGATATTATGCTGATGATTCAGGAGCGTTCTTCTGTTGTTTTTTTTAATATTTTGGGTTTTAAGTATGGTTTTATTTTGTTTCCATTGGATTTTGTATTAGGTAAATTACACTAATATGCAAGGTTTTGTTGTTTTGAAATTAAGAGGTGTACCGAAATGGATTTAAAAAACCTAATTTTTAATGACATTGATATATGGCAACGCTTGTAATGTGTGAAAATGTTCTCTGGGGGGGATGGAATAAACGTAGAAGGAATAGATAAACATAAATACATATTTAAAAGTAAACATTTACCGCTGGGCTCTCCTTGAAACTTCCTCTTCTTGGATTGTTTTCGTATAGTTTCTTTTCAACATCCAACAATAGTCGGCCATCATATGTACAGTCCACTTTTCTTGGTATCTCTTTTCCGTCACTTTAATATCTTGATGTTAGAGCTCGCCATAAAATCACCAAGATTGTCAGGAAAGTAATTTAGATGAGCATGAAGAAAGTGAAATTTGACGCTCATGTTGCAAACAAAAAGTTTATAGGATTCCAATATCTCCCTGACTAGAATTGTGTAATTTGCAGCCTTTATGTTTCCCAAAAAGTTTTATACCGCATTTATCAATTCAGTCCATGCTCGCAATTCACACTCGCTCGTGCTTTTCTTGAATATGCTGTCCGCCAGTAATTTTCGTATTTTGGGCCTATAAAAATGCCAGCTTTAATTTTTTCAGGCGTAATTAATGGAAACTTAACACCAAAATACTGAAAGCATTTGTTTATGCTTAAAGCTATCACGAATTGCTTCATTAAACTAAGTTTCATGTGTAAAGGTGGCGACAGTGTTTTCGAGGGATCAACCAGTGGAAGTGAATGTACTTCTGACTGGCCGTTGCTTCCAAACCCACTGTTCCGTATTGCCTGATCGTTGTTCGAGCAATATTCCAATCACATTGAAATTTCCGCAGACTATCTCCAGTTTCATTTTCGTTATCAGCTGTGTGTATTTATGTTTATCTGTTCCTTACACGTTCATCCGTTTCTCCAGAGAACATTTTCACATGTTATAAAAGTTGCCGTATACCAATGTCATTAAAAAATGTGTATGTGTATGTTTTAACAGTTTCTTTCTATTTTGCTGCCTTAGCATCATTTGGGGAATCCAGGAGCATTTGACCTGTATGAGGATTTTAATTTTTCCGGGTAGTTTGTAGCTTCCGTTGTATCAGGGAATGCAGAACTGCCCGACCTCTGGCCACATATTTCTTTATGATGAATAGAATTAGATTAACAGAAGGTTGCTACTTTGCAACTTAAGGTTCTATCCACTCTATGTCTTCATCCAACTGAGTCGTGAAATCTTACCAGTATGCTTTTTGAATTTTATCTTGCTATGGGTTTTGATTTAATGTCTGGAATAATGGCCCCTACAGTGGCGATGATTGGTCTTTGCTGTAAGTTAGAAAAATTGTCAAGAATAATTTGGTAGATGTTGATGTGGTCAGACCTTGTAGTTGCAATATATGTTAAGTCTAGATTATATCTTCTCCTTAATCTGACTGGGCGAAGAATTGCTTTACATGTAGCGTCATGTGAGCTTGAAGTTATTCATCTATTTGTATGGTCTCTTCGTTTTTGGCGCAGTTCCATTGTTATGGTGGATGTTGAAATTTTCAGTGTGTAGAGCAGAATTGTCGAATTTTAGCAGGATTATATTGGCCAAATTGACGTTTAGTAGCTTATTGATGTTGGCTATAGTAAGGTCGTGTACCTTAACAAGTAAAATATATTCGGGGGTGAGGAACAGTTTGTTTCTAGCATATGTTTGCAGTGTCATATTTGGACTCTAGGAGGTTGCACCTTGGGATGAAGCTTCGGCCGTATCCAATACTTATCTGCTATGTGGGTTTCCTGTATTTCGACATTATTCTCTAGTAACTCCATCGAGGATTTTATGTTTGGCTCAGCTTATGCTTGCTACACAGGTCCAACAGTTAGATAGTCTTTAGGACAGTTCTGAGATTGGGATCCCATAATTGTGGACTGAGTTGACAGTCTGGTTGTTGATGTCTTTGTCACTTATGTAGCATGTATTAGTAGTCTATATGAACGCGAACAACTTACTTTCTTGCTTACTGGATGTTAATTTAGTATACATTAAACATGGTATTATTACTAATTTTAAGTGCTTGTGTGAGGTAAAAAACAAAAATTAAGATTTTTAAATGATTTTATTATAAAAAGCTTTTTCTTTCTTTCCACATAAAAATTTAATTCTAACAATTTTTTTATTGACAAACATTTAAAACCTCTTTTTACAAATAATAAATATTAGATGATTTTAAGTAATCATTTTATGCTGATATTCTTCCTGTAAAGGATTCCCAGTTAATTTATTTTTTTTTTTACAATTGCCTATGAGTTAGATTATTATAGACTAAAATCTACATAAAGAGAATTGAATCTTTTGTATGTATATTGAGTGACTATTGTTGAATAGGTTCACTGCTAAATTATTTGAATGTGATTTAGGACGAAGTTGATATTTTCACTATCAGACTATTTCTTTTACTGTTTTTATGTTATTTGTTATGGATCTTATGTTTTTGACTGAAACCGTTGCGAGATTTTAAGATTGTATATGCTCTCCGTGTCCCACAATTGTAGACTGTGTGTCTATATAAGTTTCGATACGGTTTTTAACTAGTATCTTGCACAGTGGGCCAGAATCCGCAAAAAGTGGACAAAAATCATTTTTTTCAAATTGCGCATATGGTTTCTATATTTTCTGAATAGCTAAAAAGGAAGGCCACTGTATCTTTTCCTGGAATATCAAGCTCATTAGATGAAGTCTCTACCTGCTAGACGATCGCAAATACAACCCTTCCGCCTAGCAGCGGCCGGGTTTACAGTTCATTTTGTCACTAACTTTTAAGAGAGGCTGTGAATTGAAAACGTGTTCATTGTTTCTAGAAGTTTATTTGAGGTAGGTACTTTATTTTAATATATGTTATGAAAAAAATTTGGATTGAAATGTTGAAATAAAGTATTATATTTATGGGGTGTTTTTACAAGTCAATCTAGTTTTCTGTAGAGAAACAAAAAAAGTCTTACTTAGTCATGCCTTGAAAAAATATTTAAAAAATACCTTAAGCCCGTCCTTTATAAGATACTAAAAAAACTGTAACCGCTTTCAACCGCCTTTTCGATATTCATTTATTTCTTTAAAATGCGACACTCATTTTCATGGTTAGAATCGGCAGACCGCACGCGAAGCGCACAAGCGCTCGGTTGCCGCATGCAGAATCAATTGTTAAATAATGCATGCTTATTAATTTTTATAATACTCTTAAGAACGCATGATTATTATTTGTTATCAATTGTTTATCAAATATGTGTTTATTGTTTATTTGGGAAGTTTTTACTCGTGATTATAATTTATAACAAAATGATTTATTAGTTCAGGTAATTAAGTGCTTATTTTGTTTTAGTTATCATTCAAATTGCAACTATAAGTACAATGTTGACAAGAAAACAGGTCTTCGAAATGTTATATGTGAGGAAGGGGGTGTAGGGCGTTCTGTTCGAACGAAAAGTCTTTATAACCACCTGATCAAACACTTCGGGATATAAAATGATGAAAATATGATAGCACGACTGAAGACATTTAATTACAAATTCTGCCATGCAGTATAATCAAAGATTGATAAGTGCAACCAAAAAATTCAACGCTTTTTGGAAAAAAACGAAAGTTGGCTCAAGTTGCCCTTTAATTTTAAGGTCGAAGGCGAAAAGACTGAAGAAAGTAGTGATCATGAACAACCAAATACATCGTCGGGTATTGGCGTACACGTGGTCGCCCTGAAGTAAGCTTCTCTGAGGGTAGTTCGAGGACTAAGAGGAGAAGAGCTAATAGGCTTTTGGACAAGTTCGCAGTTGAGGAAATTACCTTAGCCGCTAAGAAGGGTCTGAAACGATAGGGAAAGGGTCAAGCTTCAAAGTTGATTTCGGAGGCGGTTTTTACTACCCCCACTAGAGATTCCAGAATACAACAAGTTTGGCGCTCAAGTCAGAAAGTACAAAGTGTTGTGCCACTTACACCTGACCATGCTTTGTCAATGATGGTGGAGGCGAAAGACAGCAAACATTCTTATTTAATTCATAGACTGACAGCAAAAAAGCAATTCGCAGATATTTATCCCACTTATCACAAGATTAGGGCAGCCAAATCGCGTTGTTATCCAAGGAAGGAAGCCCAAATTATCACTGAAACTTCAGCGGAAATTCGCCTGCAGGATCTTCTTGATCACACTACACACCGAATATTAGAATTCCAAGAGCGAGTTATACAAAACCTAAAGCACGACAAATTAAGCAATCTAATTTTATTGGTAAAATGGGGTTGTGATGGAAGTACAGGCCATTCCAAATATAAACAAACATTTTCGGAATTTGGACTTAGTAATGGCGATATGTTCTTAACTTCGCTAGTTCCCTTACAGTTATATGCTGAAAATCCGGGTAGAGATAAAATAATAATTTGGCAAAATCCAAGACCGTCTTCTACTAGATTTTGTAGACCGATAAGGTTCCAGTTCAAGAAGAAACGACGGAATTAACAATGCAAGAATCGACTTTCGTGGAAGAGCAAATCAACAACCTTATTCCAACAAAATATAATACAGAGCAGAATCAGAACCTGTCGGTACAACATATTTGCATGATGACAATGGTAGATGGCAAGATATGCAATACACTTTCGGCGACTTCCTCTGCACAGGCGTGTTATATTTGTAAGGCGACCCCAAAGCAGATGAACGCCATCAGTAAAGTTATCGAGCTACCGATCAATGAAGAAGTACTACGGTTCGGACTATCTTCTCCTCATGTCTGGATCAGGTTTTTCGAGTGCTTGCTACATATTTCTTACAGATTAGACATAAAGACGTGGCAAGTACGAGGGAAACAATACGAGGTGATTTTTGAGGAAGGGAAAAGAAAATTCAGGCGGATTTTCAACAGAAAATGGGATTGTTCGTCGATATCCCAAACAGTGGCGGCAGCGGAACCACAAACGATGGAAACACAGCAAGAACTTTTTTTACTGCTAGCACCCAATCAGCTTCAATTACCGGGGTAGATGAAGGCATTATTAAAAGATTTGGAATAGTACTACGTACATTGTCTTGTGGATACGCAATTGATATGTACAGGCTTTTAACGAATATGCCTACAAACTGCAAGACTCTATGTTGAAAAATACACATGGTATTATATGCCAGCCTCAGTCCATAAAATATTGGTTCATGGGGCAATCATAATTAAAGAAGCAATGTTGCCCATAGGACAATTGTCTGAGGAAGTCCAAGAATAGAGAAATAAAGACTTGAAGCACTTTAGAGAATTTCATTCCCGTAAAAAGTCTAGAATATGCACCAATCAGGATTTATTAAATAGTAGGCTACTTATTACATCAGATCCGCGCATTTCTTTATTCCGGCAACTACCCCCCAGAAAAAGTTCTACAATTTGTAATGAAGTTTTATCTTTATTGGAAAAGCCTTCAATAGAAACCTCATCTGAGGAGACACCTAGCTTCTTTACTCTGACAAATTTAGAATCTACATTTGAGGAAAGTGATAATGATGATTTCTTATCAGAAACCGAAAGCGATGTTGCGCTTAATGAGTAAAGTATTATCAATAGTATAAATTAGAGTATAAATATAAGTTGATGGTTTAAATATAGTACTATAAATAATATAGTAGTATAAATATAGTATTTCAATAAATATACCTATATATGTACATGATAAATCTTAGATTGTTCCCGACAATAACTTAAAAACAAATGTATCCACAATTGAAGACAGCGAATATGAACAATATTGCTCAAAAACCAATCTCTCTAATTCACGTTTATATGGTCATCAGGAGCCAGAGAAACAAAAGTGCCCCTTTCGCGGGGAACTGTCCATATACTCTCTCCAAAATTGAACGCATTTTAGATTTTTATTAATTTCTTTTTGATTCACCCTCTTTAAACATGATATTTTTAAATATTTATCCAAAGGATGTTTATCCAATTGAATACATTCCCAAAGTTATAGATGTTTTAGTAATTTATTTAAGTTTCACCCCCTTAAATTCACCCCGTTCAAAGATTGTATTTATTTAGATATTTTTCCAATGAATGTCCATCTCGTGTAAGTATCATTATGATCCAAATGTACGTCCATTCCTCAGTACTTTGCCTACGTACGTAAAGGGGCTTTTGACATTTTTGAATCTAAAGAAAGAGGCAAAGCACTGAGGAATGGACGTACATTTGGATCACCGATATATTTCCAAAGTTTCAGATTTTTGTCAACTTTTTGCGGATTCTGGCCCACTGTGTCTTGGTGTAAAAGAAGTTTGGATCTTTTTACGACTATTGTAGTTTTGTAAATTTTAAGCCTAGTTGTTTGCGTTTGATGAGGATATGTTTCTTCCACATTAGTCTGCTGAGTAAATTCCTGGATATTTGGCATCGTCTTTGGTAGTTGTACGTTGTTTGAAGTCACAGGAATAGATGTGTCTTTTTGAATCACAAAAGTATTCCAAATGGACTTTGTTTTATTGGCTTTAGTGCGCCATTTTCTTATTCAATGTTCTGTTTTAAACAATCTTGGAGATCTTTGATAAAATCATTGGATTTTCGTACACATTACAATTTGTGGTGTGGTAAGTATATAGTGGCTGGGACCAAATATTTTCTGTTGAAGAATTCCAAAGTTTATGTCGCATAGATTAGGAATTTTTCAAAAACATTTGATACAATTATGGGACAATAAGATGGTACTTATTCAGGTGGTTTTTATTTGGGTTACCATTCATTACGAAGGAACGGGAAGTTCCTAAGATGTCATATCAATTTGC
Organism: Sinelater perroti; assembly: GCA_036346155.1. Taxonomy (NCBI): domain Eukaryota; kingdom Metazoa; phylum Arthropoda; class Insecta; order Coleoptera; family Elateridae; genus Sinelater; species Sinelater perroti. The sequence continues at coordinate 99,473 of JARFIY010000115.1, read as the reverse complement.
ACAGTGTATATGAATCTTTTGGTAGGTAATTCTTTTAGGACTTTTCCAATTACATCGTACTCCATGATTGTCCTTGGATTTACATCAATTTTGATTGTAGATTTTATTTCCTGTATTTTAAATTTTTTTTTTTGGAAAAAGTTATGAAGCATTAAGTTTTTTCTGAATTTTATTTTTTCCTTTTGATTTTTTTCCAATTGGAATTGGTTGAAATACTTCAGCTAGATGTATAGAGATTGTTTTGCGCTTCTGTCTCAGTTCCCTTCATTATTTCTAAGGGGTGGTATTGTTTATTGTAGACGCTTTAAATGCTTATAAGCAATTTACAGTAATAATCTGTTGTCTTCATAAGAGAGAATTTTTTTAGGTATACCGGTTCTTTAGATCTCGAATCATAATTGTCAGATCTTTTAGTGTTCTGTCGAATCTGTCCATTTTTCAGCAATTTTTCCATCCAGTAGTGGGTGAGGGAGATGGGCAGTGCTGGCTTTCTTTTGCAGTTAATTGAGCAATTGATTTACAAGTTTATTTATGTTTATATTAATTTAAGCGTTCTACACCTTTTTATGTTTTCAGGATTTAAGAAGTATGTTTAGATTATTTTTTTCTCTCACTCTTTTTTTTCTTATTGGCGCACTTATCGGCACTCAAGCCACAATGGCTTATTGTGCCTACTAATATACACTTATTCTAGGACATTCACACGCACCCATGGGTTCAGCGAGACTCAAACTCGCCCGCGCTGGCTCGATGACAGAGGAACGATGATCTTGACAACCGAGCCACCGCGGCTCCTCACTCTTTCATTAAATAAATTCTAGTTCGTTCTATTGTAAGGCTATGTGGTTTTTGTTTAACAATAGTTCTAAGAACGATTTAATCTTAGTATAATTATATGTTACTTCTTGTAACTCAAAAATTAGTTGCACCCAAAGTTTTTCTATCTGAAGCCTAGTAGATAAATAGCCACGATTATTTTTATTAATTGATTTTAACAATCCTTAGATTTTAGAAATTGCTAACCTGGAACCATGTTGTCAATACTTGAATTGTAGTATCGCCTAGAACAAATCGTTGACCAAACATGTTAAAGAAATGGATGAATTGATCTTTTATAGCGTGCTTACAGAGGCAATATGTCTGTGGTCATAATTGGCCTATCCTATCTTCAACTATAACTAATATTTGTTTAATTTATATATATATATATATATATATATATATATATATATATATATATATATATATTAAACTTATGTATGTCCTTATGTTTGTAAAACGTGTTTGTTACTATTAAATTATTGTTAACACAGAAGCTTATTAACCTCTCTCCATTGTTGTTTCTATGTATTTCCCCTTGGTTACCAATTACATCTAATGGGTCGTTATTTCTTTTCCCAACTCTACCATTAAAGTCTTTTGACGATACTATACTCTATCATTTATATTTTCTGTTATTTCTGAATTTTTTTCCCAGAATTCGTTTTTCTTTCTTGCTACTGCGTCTTCACCGGGGCCATAGACAACCATTAACTCGGAGATGACCAGAGATTATTGCCGGATCGGAAGAAACGGTTATTGCCACGTTAAAGAGGGGATTTTTTTATGCATATCCCTCAAAGAACCGCCAGAGTGGTCCAGTGGTTGAGGCGCGGGCTGCGATGCGGACGGACCCAGGTTCAATTCCTGGTGCTCTCTGATGCCTGGCGGGTGGCCTACTCAGTCACTAAAAATAATTGAGTAGCTGCGTTCACTCGAACAAGGGGTAATAATGGCGGTCGTCTAAGGCGCGGTGCTTGCCACATCGCCCCGCACCAAAGATGGTGCGCGACGGCCGGGCACAGTGAGCGAACATATGAGAGCCTTAACCTCTCAGTTTGCAGGCCGTGCTCCCACGCGGGGCGTTGCAGCCGTACCATTAAACTTAGATCCGAACCCCTGGGAGCTACGCTAGCTTAAAATAAGTGTAAGGAATGCACAGGAAAGTCGACCCGTATTCTATTCTTGATTTCTCCTCATGCCAAATGTTCTATGCATGCTCCACTGACGTTTGTACAAGTCAGCGAATGGCTCAGCCGGTTAGGCGTCGTGCTTGTAATCCGGTGGTCGAGGGTTCGATTCCCATCTAGTGCAATTTTATTTTGCTTTTTTTTCTTGCTTGGTCGTGTTATTCCTTCCTCCTACTGATTCCTTGAAGATTCTTGAAGCACCAGAATTACTTTCAAAACCATCATTTTATCAGCATCAGGTTTATGATAATGCTATTACTTCTCTATTATTACAATGCCTATTATGAGTATAATAACAAAATGCCTGTACAAAAACAAGAATAACGATTCAAGAAAAGTTTAATTGAACATGAAACATGGGAAATTTATACTTCTAGCTCGGCAGCTAATTCTTTGAGGGATATACATGAAAAAATCCCCTCTTTAATGTGGCAATAATCGTTTTTTCCGATCCGGCAATAATCTCTGGTCATCTCCGAGTAAGGTTATTTTGTTTTGCTTGGCTAGTTGTAGTTCTACTTTTAGTATCTTTCCTGATATAAATTTCCAATTCAGTATACTTTTGTAAGTTTTTCTTTTATTATACACCCCACTCCTTCTGCTACTCTTGCTGAGTTACTCCGCTGTATATTAGAGTGTGACTTCTTTCTAGTTCTACTATACCTTTTCCTTTCTTCTTCGTTTCAGTGATTGCTAATATATGAAGCTTTGTTCTTTCAAATTCCTCTATAAGTTCTTCTTTATCTCTTAAGTTTCTCATGTTCCACGTACCTATTCTTAAGTTTTCTCCTTTGACTTCTCTATCCTATTTACATATATTTTTGCATGTCCTTATTCTTTGCCATTTTCATCTTCGTATGTCTGGTCAGCGTCGCAGTTAGTTTTTTGAAGTATTAACTACTGGATTGTCTCTGCTTTTATTCTCCACCAGTGTATTATTTTCCGTGTCCCATTTCAATTCTTTCCCTTCTATGGTCAACTTCTGGTATCCAATTTTTACAGTTTTTACTTTATTCTTTTCTTCTTCTGCTCTTTTTCTAATTTGCTTGTCTATTTCTCTTTCTTTTCTTGATAAATCATTATTAATAAATAATCCTATCGCCCCTCATATTTTTCAGCTTTATTTTGTTTTCCATTAACTGCATTTTATCCTCAAAGCTCTGTAGTTTTATTATGCACATCTTAGGCCCTATTTTATATTGAATTGAAACGCTGATTTCTAGTTTTTGTTGTATAAAATTCTCCATCCCTTGCTTTAAGTCAATCGGGTTGCTGTTGTCTATTGTCAATCCCGATATTACCACAGTATTCCTTCTCTTTCTAGTTGTTCTAATCTTATATTTGTTTCTCTCAGTTCTTTTTTAATCTCATTACATTTCTTAATGTTATTGCGCTGGTCTCTTGCTTTTGTCATCTCATTTTTGGGCTTTAATTTCCTTATTTGCTCGTTGTATTCTCGTTGATCTTGACGTATCTGGTTCACCTCTAGTGTTAGGTTTTGTAACAAGCTTAATATTTGGTCTAATTTGGCGTCTTGGTTTTCTTGGCGCTTACTTGCTGTTCCAATTAACCTCTCTTTGTCTGGGGTGCTACTTGATCTTTCACTTTTTTTTTGTCGAATCGCTACTCCCATCCTCGTCTGCCTCCCATTTTTTCCTTTTTCGCTCGTCCGCTGAAGATTCTTCGCTATCATATTTCGTTGGAGTGCGGGGCAACGGTATCCTTATCACTCACGTACTCTGCTCTATTTTGTGCGTCCCACGCTAGCCTCCAACGCGCTAGTAGTCGTGTCGGTCGCTCGCGCTGCTCAGCTGTTTGGTTCCTACACTCGCGTTTGATTTCATTAATTTTGTAGTTATATGCTTAGGTCTCTAATTTACTCACAGTCATCAATTCTTTTACTTTCTTTTCCATTCACTTTTACACTTTCAAAATCGATTTTACTTGTTTAATAACACTTTAAATTAGTACTGCGTGACGGGGTCGTGTACGCGATTACTCACGTCGCCGCCATCTTATGGTATCTATTGTGTTTCTGAATATAATCATGCGTTGTCTTATTCGGTTGTTTTTAGATATCGGTATTATATCTAGGTTTTATAAAGTGATGAATGTTGGAAGCTTTTAATTACGGTTAATGAAGCCGTTGACGGTTCAAAACTGCTATCTTGATAAATTGGACCATTAGTGCCATTGGTAAACGATTTAGTGTCATCTTTATTTGTTTCTAATCTATCTAGGTTAAATGTTGTAGGTTGTGCCAGCTGAAAAATAATTAGATTTGGATTTACTATAGATCTAATAGGTATTAAATTTGTATTTGCGACGAGAATTTTCTATTCCGTATTTCCTTATGTATCTTAAAACCTTTGTAGTTTGTTTCACTATAAACAACGTATTTAGCTGGAGCGTTTCTTGATTTTACACAGGATTTTGTTGAGTAAGTGTCTTCGTATTTAATACATTATATCTAGCCTGGCATCTACAATGTAGTAGTATGTCTGTAGCCTGGACATTTGGCACATTAGGGGATCTTTTTTGTTTTTGGTGGTGGGGGTGTTTTGATTGCTGTTTTAATCTGTTTGAGGTATTTTGATTTAATGTATTTTTTTGTTGGAGTCGCTTGATGTTAAATTAATAAAAAAATGGACTCCAGTTTGTTGACTATTTGTTGTTCTTGTTATTAGTCCTGAATTATGTGATTCTAGAATCTCATAAACATAAACGTTAAATAGCGTAGGATCTAAAATAATTTCTTGTGCAAAAATATCTTTATTGTTGAGCTAATTCTAACAGAACGGTATATTATATAGAATACACCGTAATATAATTACATATCTGAAACAATAACCTGAGAGAGTTTATATAGTTCTCTTCTTCAGAACGTGTGGAAGGCTTGGTGGAGATTTAAAAAAGCAACTATTGTATACTTTTTAGAAAGACATTCTATCTATATAGCTTTTTTAAGCCCAAAAGTTGATATTCTGTACCATGTTTAAATCTAAAACTTTTATGCGAGGTTTGGCAACAAACCGGTTTGAATAAGGTACTGACCTTTGGTCATAACTGTAGGGGTTGTAATGATAGTTATAAACAAACACACATACACATACGCAGTTTTACACAGTAGAAATATCAATGTAATAATTTGCTGCTTATGCTTTTTCTAATAATTTGGATAACGTCCAAACTATACTGAAAGGGCGATAACTTTCTAAAATTGTTTTATCTTTTTCAGGTCTGTCGAATGAAAAGAAGCAATGACAATCGTTGTAAGGTAAGCTACCGCTCTATGTGGTAAATTTTTTAGGGTAATATTTGGAACTAAATCAGAACTTAGGGATTTAGGTATTTGTAGTTTAGTTATTACAGTTTTTATTTAATTAGGTCTCATCGGTTGAATTGTCCCAATTTAGCGGTATATGATGCGCTACAAAGCTTTTGATTTCTTCTACGAATCGTTGGTCAGCTTCTTGTCTAGGGATTAGATTTTTTTAATCTAATCGGCTATGATATTGGCTTTTCTTGATCCAGTTGTTGAATGTAACGTAGATATGTTGTTGTGCTGATTGCACACTATTGTGTGATTAAGTATAATTAATAGTTACATGATGTGATAGATAGTATTGATTAATTACAGTAAGGAATTTGAGGTTAAATAAATCTCTTTTGTTAGTAATTGTAATGGGAGATGTTAGATCACTGCTATTACGTTTGTTTCTTATAGTTTTTGTTTCAGGTTTAATTCAGGCCTCTGAAAGGCCAAACTTAAAGTATGTTGTTTAAAGTCTTATATTACTAAACTGCCTGTGACAATATTTTAAAATGATCTGCTTGAAAGTTATAAAATCGCACATATTAACACTTAAATACGTCTGAATAATGCAACGGTCAAGCGGAAATTCCCATTTTCATTCTCCTAGATGATATTTTTTGTAATGGAAATATTTTGCTAAAGCAAACAATAAGACATAAGACAATATAATAAGAATATAAAAGATATAGAACATGATAGTAATTGGACGAAAAAGAATCTTGTTTATGAAAGAATGAGAAAGTTATTTTTATATGCAATATATTTACAATTGTAATGATTAAATGAAATAATGAAATTTTTTGAAATTGTCAGCGATCAAACTAATACTCGGTAGCGTCAAGTCCTTGCAGTCTTCTTACAGCCCAGTGTACCTGGAACAACAGGAACTATTTTTAAACAATTGCAAGACAACTATTTACTTATTTCCTCATTATTTTGAGGTCTCTTGGTCTTAGCTTCTAAATTCTGTTTTATCTTAGGGCTTCTAGGGGGATGTGTAAAGCGCTTCTGTTTCCACTTACCGAAGAATTAATTATCTACTTTGGTCACATTTCCGGGTCATAATTTCTCAGCATTCGAACTGTTGGGTAGGGGGCCCTCTTGTGATTTCATACAGCTGGATAGCCTATGCTTTCATGAACTCTTTGATATGAGGATTTCTGTTCTTAAAGTACCATGGAGCGTCAAATATAGATATTATTAGTGCTGCATCAATTGAAGCTCCTTAATGTGTAATTTTGTAGTGTATTCCCAGACATGTTGCATAAGTCATCATAAGTTGAACGACAGTCTTTGTAGTAGTAGCGAGCTTAGGAACCCTCTTGCTGTCTTTGCTTTTTTGACTACCTCTCCAGATGAGTTTGGTGTCTGTGGACTTGCTGATATATTCCAAGTTTTTTTTCTTTTGGTAAATAGCATCGTTAAGCTACTCTCTAGATTGATTTGAATCCATCATTCTTGTTTATCTTAACTAATATGAGGGACATCGGGCGTTTATCTCCCATATGTCGTATTTGTCTTATATTGTAAACTAACAAAAGAAATGACATTAAGAGGCTAGTAGTACTCTGAACACAAAAGGTTGAAACTGACAAGAATTGTTTCAAAGTTAGTGGGTTTGTAGAGTAGAACTTATTTGTTAAGTTAACACTATAGTTTACTTATTATTCGAAGAATTATCACTGTTAACGATTAAATTGACCGGCACCCGTTTTTTAAGCCTTTGAGTAGCGAAGTGGTGTATTTCCTCACTAGGAGCATCTTTTTGATGGAGGCTGGCATTTTGAAGGACCAACAGTGTCTTAGGGAACTCTGACATCCCGACGATTAATACTTTTACTAGCTGCTGCTTGCAATTTCTTTCTTCTCTTCGTAGCATCTTCTGTTCGTAGGAAATCTGACCGTTTTATCTCCAACTGCTCTAAAAAGGCTTCTCCGACCAGATTTTTATCTGACTCATTTAGATTTTAAGACAAGCGTTCTAGCAGCATGTTTATTAATCGGATAAATTCCATAGTTTTTGAAATCAGATTTTAAATTTTATTCCATGTTTGGTTCCAACTGCTTCATTAATTCATTTAATAGCCTAGAAAAGACATTCTTAGGAATTATCGCAAATTTTGAACCATTTTTTGACTCCTTCCACTTTGTCAAGATTCCACGCCATATTCTTTTCATGGGGACAAAAAACGCTACATCCAAAGGTTGTGTAAGATGTGTAGTGTTAGGTGGTAAACACATAAACCTTATGTTATCCTGCCCACATAGTTCTAAGGCTTGAATGTTAATGTATGATGATAAATTGTCTCTAATCAATACTACTAGTCGTTGCTCATTGTTGACAGTGTATAAAAAGAGTATTTTCAAACCAGTCTTCAAAAGTTATTGCATCGAACCATCCACTTTTAGTGCGATTGTAACGGGCATCTTTCGGACCGATTTTAGTCCAAATCGTCCACATACGATCGGCCTTATAGACAACGTACGGCTGAAGACACTTGCTACTAGCGTTCCCGCAAAAGATCAATGAAGTAGAGCTCTTAGTGAAGTAGAAAATTTTCTTGACGTACTTTGTGCCTCGCTTGCAATTTATCTTCTGGTTGCCAGGGTCATCGCTAAGATTGGTTTAATCATAGCTCCAAATACAGAACGGTGGAACGGTTTTTAGTACGTCACTCAAATTATCCATGTGCTCGTTAAGTTGAGCTTCACCAACATTAGCACGCACTTTCTTAATATTAGCATTGGTTCTGACTGAAAGGACCGGATGCCTTTTCAAGAAACCTTGCGACCACTCGTAACCAGGATAATTTTTCTTAAATTTGGCAATTGTAGCTCCTCTTTTGTCTACACTGAAACTGATTAACCATCATTCGAAAATCTGAAGCGACAACTGAAAATCCACAGTCCCGACAATTTGATGAGATGTTGAACAAATGCAACTTCTTCTTCGACACTGAACACATGAGAGCCACCCACCGGCTTCATGTGCATACCTTTCAACTTGATCTTAATTGTTGATCTCGCAATTTTGTATTTTATTTCAGCAGTTCGTTGAGTTAGTTGCCCAGACCTAATACTTTTCAGGCATTCTCAAAACACCTGCAGATTGTAGTTCTTGTAAGAACGCGAGCCCAACTTTTTTTGGTAACTGCATGGCATGACTGCAAAGGAATCACACAAACTTTTGCTAGAATTTTCAAAAACGAGCATTTGGAAATGTGACGAGCATTATTACGAAAGAAAACAAAGAAAATGAGGTTGGGCCAATGCCACCTCAAATCGTAGACCAAAGTCATACCAACTCATAAAACGTCCAACAGATCAAACAAGATAGAGAAAATTCGACTTTCCACATTATTTACATGTTCTATAGGCATATAAGTATAGAAAAATTCACTTAGCGTAAATTAGAAATATTCAGGGTCATCTGTGCACATGAAAGTTGGCAGGGTACGTTTTCAGCGTCAAAAACAAATGTTTGCTTAAGTGGCGCTGTATGTTGTAGTTAAAATACAAACTAAATACCGATCACTTGTAAATATTGCTGCCACTTACCGTTTGGCACTAGTCTCACCCCAGTTTACGATAAGTGCGTTTCACTAATGCAGGCTCAGCCGATGTCTTGTAAAAAATAGAATAGAAAAAATAGGGCAAATGAGTTTTGTTGTCTTTTAATACTGTTTGCATTGAAGTTTAAAAGAGTTAATTGGTGAATTGGTTTTTGAGAGTTATTTGCCATTATTGATGAATCTAGCAATAGCATTTGTTGTGAAATGTTCGGATATGAGAGGCTTTATTGATTCTAGAATTTTATTTAAGATTTTCCAGCTTATAGATCTCATTGGCGGTTTCGTTTTTTGTTAGTTGTACCGCACACAAAGGCAATAGCTATTTTATCTTTGTAAAGGATCCTAGTAACTTTGTGAATTGGGTAAGTTTTTATAAGTTCGTTATAAATTTCTTGGACTGTTAACGAGGTTGGAACATCACGTAGTACAAAGTTTAGAGTTTTTGGTGCGGGATTTTAAGTGTGAAATGGAAGGTTATTGTCTGTATAATATATTTTAATAAAATACGATAGTCGTCGATCGAGGTTACATTTATTTTTAGACCATTTGTTCTATGTTGAGTTGTAAATTCGTTGGAGATTAGAGTTTTAATATCGTTAACAATTATCCGATGGTTATTTACTTCATGTAAAAATATTGGAGGAACTTTTGGCTGTCCTGGTTGTTTAGTGTTATCTTCTGTCAGCTGTTTCTCGACATTGTTGGGTAGATAATATCGATTTTTACTTAGTCGTGATAATTCAGTACAAATATACTTTTTATGAAAATCGTTAATAGATGAAAGTCTATTAGATGACACTTACTGTGGCGTCTGCCATCTTGAGCGAAATTGAGTGCATGCGCGACAGCGGCGATTGCCCGTGTAGCTCAACACGCATGCACGATCGGCTTGAAAACGCGAGCCGAACTCACAAAAAGGAGACACAAATCCAGAGTAAAAGGCAACAAATTAAAATTGCATTAATTGCAGCACGATTATAAGTAGAGCTTAGAATATATGCACCAAAAAGATATAAAATATACACGCAAATATGCACTATAAACAGTTAAAATATGCACTAAAACATGCAAAATAAAAATACGTGTTTAAAATTTTTTTTATTTAACTTCTTTATCGTTAAAATCTTTCCTACATGGACAATAAGTAATCGGTATAGCTATGTACAGATACGGACTATAGTATAATAGTAACCTGAGGAGTTACTTCCAGTGAAGTTTCTCCTTTAATATATATAGCCTAATAAAGATATAATCCAGCAAAGATAATGAATCTAATTTGTATTAATCTTAATTAAACCTATTTACTAAGTCATTTGGTTTAAATCGTTTTAGACGTCGCACTTCACCATTATTTGTAAACAGATTTCTCGCAAGCACATTAGGATGCACTTCAATTCTAGCATTACAATCTACACTAAACCGTTTAACTTGTTCCTGAATTGAAGGAATTTGAAGATTTCTCGCTATTGTGACGTTAGGAACATACCAACGGGCATTAACTATCGTTCGAAGAATTTTGTTCTGGAAGATTCTGCAAGATTTTCAAGTTGGAATTACTTGCAGTGCCCCACAACTGTATCCCGTATGTACATGTTGGCTTCAGGATAACCTTGTATAGCAGCAGTTTGTTTTCCATTGTTAATTGAGATATATTTCTTGTTAACCAGTACATTTGCCTCAGTTTTAAACCAAGTTGTTTTCGTTTTGTGAAGATATGCTTTTTCCAAGTTAATCGTCTGTCTATATGCATTCCAAGATACTCTACATTATCTGCTTGTGTTAGATGTTGACCATTTAGCATGACTGGGGGGCAAGTATTTCTATTTAGCGTGAATGTTACTTGTATTGATATTGATTCGTTGACTTTTATTTACCAGTTGGTTAACCAGTTCTATAGCATAGTTAGGTTTTCCTGAAAATATTGTGAGGCTACTGTTGAACTGTGATGTACCGTGAGTACTGCCGTATCGTCTGCATAAGTAGCAACTGTAGTATTGTGAGTTACTGGAAGAATATGTCCCAAAACGCTCGCTTGAGGAACTCCGGATTTAATTGGAAATAAGTCAGTATATGTGTCCTGGTATTTAACAAGGAAGTGTCTATCCTGTAGGACTTTAGAACAATAGCAAAACTATACGGGAGATGTAATTTAATCTTATAAAGAAGACCTTCATGTCAGACCTTATCAAAGACCTGGCTGATATCCAGTAATGCCGACGAACAGTACTGTTTTTCTTCGAAAGCGTTATTGATTGTGTTAACTATGCGATGAATTTGCTCAATTGCACCATGCTGACTTCTAAACCCAAACTGATGATGAGGAATAAGCTTGTCATTCTCGGTGTTAGTCGATTTCGAAATATTTTTTCAAAAACTTTTGATAGAGTCGGCAATAGGCTTATTGGCCGATAAGAAGATGTTTCATTTGGGTTTTTACCAGGCTTCGGCAACATGATGATTTCCGCTACTTTCCATGAAGAAGGAAAGTATACAAGCCTCAGAACTGCATTAAAAAATTGCTATTGTTACTAGGTCGTGTCCCGGCAGTCGTAAATATGGCCTCGGGACACTAAGACCGGCAACGTGTAGAGCACGGAAGGCTGTAAGAACGAACGTTGGGCTCCAACGTAGAATTAAAGTATATTTTAGCTACAAAATTCTTAAAACACTATTACTACAATTAATTAAGATGGCGTTGGAAAGCAACGTGACAGCGCCTGGTGCAGCTGGCGACCGGCGGCACAGCGGGCCTCCGGTGACGATATTGACGGTCAGGCGGCGGATCGGGCAGTCGAGACAGGCAGACGAGCAGCGATGGTGTCGGAGACGGGGGCAGGCGGGAATGCGGGCAGCCGAGCGTCGGTGATGGAGACCGCGTGGCGGCGCTGGCGGTCGAGCAGGGAGAACGACCGAGCGAGCGGAAGGGCAAGTGGCCGTGCGGCGGCGGAACGAGCGGCAGAGTAGGCAACCGGGCGGCGACGATGGAGGTAGAGCAGCTGATGCGGCCGGGTGGCGGTGAAGCGGGCGGCAGGGCAGGCGATCGGGCAGCGAGGCTGACGATCGAGCAGCTGTAGCGGCCGGATAGCGGGACCAGGCAGCGAGTAGGGCAGCGGGGTTGGTGCAGCGGAGCCGAGCAGCAGGGCGCCAAAAAAATGAAAACGACTCACCTGGACTCTTGATGCTTTAATATTTTTGGGGCTGGCGACTGAGACCGAATGCTTCGGTGGCTCAGCTTTTAAGGGCTCAGCTTGTGCCCCACTTGCAGGCGAGGTGCAGAGTTTGAGGGTGGAAGCACTCTGAGCCCGCTGGGGGATGCGGGGCTTGTCCAGGATTGGTGCATGTCGGAGGCGCCTTGGCGCTGGTTGGGAAATGCCGTGACGACTATAGTCGGAGGCGTTCGGGTCTATTCGGGACGGCTTGGCCCTGCATGACGTGGTAGGGTAAGGGCCCCGGGGCTGAGCACGGCCCGGCAAAATCGGGGCCCAGTAACAATGAATTGATAGTAAGAGCAGTCTTTATAGTTGGCAGAATGTGATTCCCTGCAGTTAAGGGGTTAGGCCACTCTAGCTGCTCGAAAAAAGCGTTTCTTTAGTATTTTTTTTACATTGCAAGAAAGGTGGTAACAAAAAACTTTTTAAGTATATTAGCCATATATTTAAGTGTAATTACAAAAATTTTCATAAAAAAATATTACAAAATCGCGTCTCTACAGTGAATCTCCGGACTCGCTTTGCGAAAAAGGTGACAGCACGCAGTATAACTGAAGTAAATGTCCGCTTGAAACAAAATAAAAAATTCTTCTTAATCTACATGAGTATAGCTATAGAAATACTTACGGGATTTTGAAAATATTAAAATTTGAGCATTTGGCACTCATTTGAAGTTACAAGTTGATTTTTCACTCAAAAATGCACCGTTAATTGGTTATAAAATTTTTTCTAATTAATTTTTTTTTGTTTCAAAAAAACGAGTTTCGAGAAAAAAGCGTGCAAAGTTTCAAAACCAATTTTTACATATGAAAAAGTGAGAAATTCAACTGTATAAAATTTTTTACCATTAATCTGCTATCCCAGGTCCATAAAGTTGCCCTTAAGAATGGAAATTTTTGCTCTTCTTCTTTTCTCGATGATTTAACGGCCGAGCGCGCCTCTTTTGCTGCGTCCGTCAATGAGCGTTCTGCGAGTTTGATGCGATCAGCATCGGTGTCAACGCAAAAGTTGTATGCTTGAGCACCAATCTCCAAGACCTTCATAATTTGCAGAATACTTCTCATACCATCATTAAAGTTGCAAGTGGCAATGCTAACTGCAATATCTAAGACTTATTTCCACTTGAATAGGTTTTTGGAGCCAAGTACCAGACGGTTGCGTTGAAATTTTCATTTGAATTGTGAGTAAATCCACTCAAACAACGATTCAACAATTCTTCTCGACTTAAATCGTCGTATATTGGCTTGATGGCCTCGAAAACTTCCTCTGGAAGTGGCTGAAAACCATTCAAGGTGCCTGCTGCTTTTGCTTTTTTCCATTTACACCAACTTTCTGAGCATGTATCGTGCATAGGCTTTTTGTCTGTTGACATTTTATGATAAAGCGTCTCCAAGATATCCCTTTTCATGTTTTCCACAGAATCTGAATTTCGCCGTATTGCAAGTCCATAATATACCGTCAACTCATCAATCAATTTGGCAGTTAATTTGCCTTTACCTCTGAGACTTTACTCATTTTTTTTTTTCAAAGTTCTCAATCTTGAATCCAACGTTTTTGCACATGATCGATGCACTCTTTTTTTTACCTCACAATTTTCGTATGGATGATTATCTACAATTCCTTTAAACGTTTTACTATCACCGTCGCCAATGTAATTGGCATATTTAATATTATACAATGATTCAGATCTAGCAAACATTTCGACAATAGAGTCAACTTCCATTTTACCACTTGAGCCTTCATGGTTGGATTGACACTCTTGTTGGTAACTTAAGTACCATTGTTCATACTCAGCCGAATTTTTTTTACCTTTCCAGTACTCACAACCTTTACAGTACTTAGATTTGACAGATGCATCGGTAATTTTGCCTGTGTGCCATCCAATCAAAGAAGATACGCCAAAAAGAGACGAAAATCCTTTTTTTTTTGACAAGAGCCATCACCGGAAACTGTAATTCCTCCTTCTTCAGCTTTTTCTCGACTTTTGTTCATCTCGACTTCTGCTGCTTTCTTTATGGAAATATCTCTGACAGCAGTACTTGCGATGTGTAACATGGTAACTATTTTGTCGTAGAAAGAATGAAAAATAGGTCGCGGTAACTCTATAAAAGCACAGAATTTTTTTATGCCATTGAGGCCTACACCAAGTATTCTCATAGCTAAAACAATCGTCTATTTATTTCGTAGGCTTTATTAATAAATTTACAACTTGGAACCTCAACATCTTGGCAATTCGGGCATACGATAACTATCTTAAAACGAAACCCACGTGGACTTCTTTGCTGAAAAGTTACATCTGCATCACACGTTATTACACTTTATGTATGGAGCAATTGTTGAAAATACCATTATAAAATTTAAAATGCAATAACCAGCAGTATAGTCAATATTAAATTCATCATCACATGGTTTTAATTTTTTAGCAGATGCTGAACCTGGCTCATCACTTTCAGCTTCAAATCGATTTTGTGGTCTTCGCTTTTTCACGTTGCTCAGACGTCTTGTTTTATACGATTCTTTAGTACCTTTATGACCTGTATACACTTTCTTATCACTCATTTTCAGAATTTCACTATTATTAAGCAAAAACTAAAAAAATTATTACAATCAAAACAAAAACGAAAAAGCAACAGATTGACGACAAGCGACTTGTTTACTTTCGGCTACGTACTGACGCTATACTAACGTATTTTTGCTTTAAAATTTCTCAGGTTCAGTTAACACATTTTACAGTGACATCTATAAGTATACTGGGGAAGTTATAAATCGATAAAGAAGGCTTTATTTTAAGCAAATAATCGTGTCAGAGACGCTCGCGTAAAAGCGCAAAATATGATAAGATATAAGATAATTTTTTTTTACACATAGGACTTTTTGACTCATATTCTAGAGGGTTCAAAGTATCTTTTAAGCTAAAAAAAAAACAAAATTCGATTTTTTGAAAATCCTAGTGGGCTAACCTCTTAATACAAGCTGGTTTTGTATTCGATGGTTTGGTATATTGGTTGCATTTCACCCAATGTGGCAAAAGTCGGCAACAATTTTTGGTGTGACCACAACCTTGGCATTGCGTACGTTGGCGTACTGTTTTGTTTTTTTTAAGTTCACCATTAATTAGCGAGTACATTAATTTCTCCAGCTTGTAGATCTCGTTGGTAGTTTCATTTTTGTTAGTTGCACCGCACACAAAGGTAATAGCTATTTTATGTTTGTAAAGGAGCCTAGTAACTGTGAATTGATTTTATAGGATGCAATTTTGTGATTGCGCCTTGGAGCTTCACTTGGAAATGCCCTTGTGGTATACAGTAGGACATAATAATTGGCTGGCTGCTGCTGTCGTTGCTGGTTTTTTAGAAAATTTTTTTTTAAGCTGCGGTTGCTGCTGGAATAAAATTAAATAAGAATTTCTTTTTACGACAAGCTCCCAGTTCGAGCTAAAGTCACTGCTGGAACATTTTGATATGCACTGGTATTTGTTCTCCCTGGTTTTATAATCCCAGTAAACTAGGAGTATAAATATTAGTTCACAAGTATAAATTTGTAGTCGTACACATCATGGCACAGTCACGTTTAGTTGTTGAAGCTTCGCGTGGTTTTCCTAGTTTCCGTCCTTTAGAATACACAGAATTACAGTGTTTACAACAAATTAAAAATTGGTTTTGTAAAACAGAAAATTATGTATTAGTTTATGTTGGATCTTTAAATTCGGTATATGAACAGCAAATACCACCTCCAGACGAATGTTCATCATCTCCAGATAATGTCATTTGGGCATATTCAACAACTGTAAACATTTGTTTAGAGTGTGCAAAACTTATTTATCCATTAGATTGGTTAGGTAAGTATTTATATAATATTGTAATACAAATATTACTTTTCTATATATTGTTATAGAACGTCAAGAATTACAGTCTTATTTATATAAATCAAGATCCATGTCTTGTAAGTAATCATAATATAAACGACGGTCCGTTATGCATTAATTGTAATAGACCATTAATTACACATAAAAATTTAAAAAATTATTCTGAATGTCAAAATATTTTTAATATTGTCGTGTTACAAATCATTTGGAAGCATTACACGTAAATAATTTTAAGTAATCATTTTTATTTCTTTATATATTATTATATTTTTTCTAACTATTAAATGGGTGACTCAACTGTAACAGAATTATTTGTAATTTTGGAACAAATGCGGCCGACTCCAATACAATTCTTGCAAACCTTGAAGAAATATTCTGCGAAATTAATAACGAAAATTGGACATCCAATACTTTCGTTATTAAAAGTATTGAAGAAAGTAATGAGTCAAGCATCGTCGAACCAAGACGAAATCGGTTCGTGAAAAATATATTGCGAGCGCAGTTGCGACGAAGAATATGCCACGACATCCTTCCCATACGACATAATCATGAAATTAATCAGTTTACTACAGAAATGCGGCAGCGTCGATATCACGGACAACTGCTTATCATCTCCTATCATGAATCAGATCCAGACTGGAAGCACTTCCACATCGTCCATGATTGTGGGCGGACCGCTGGAACATGTCGGTGCAGCACATTCAAAGGATATACTTTCAATAGACGACAACGAGCTGTCGATAGTAGGTGTGTGGAAGGTTTTTCTTAATCTTGTACAATAGGCCTTGATGTCAGACTTTATCGAAGGCCTGCGTTATGTCTAAAAACGCTGCAGAACAATACTTCTTCCCTTCATAGGCCTTATTGATTTCACTTGCTGTTCTGTGGACAATGTTCGATAATGGCATGTTCCTGTCTAAACCCGAATTGGTGTTCCGGTATGAGATTATTCTCCTCTAAGATAGGTTTAATTCTCTTGAATATGAGCTTTTCAAAGACTTTAGGTACTATCGACAACAAACTAATTGGACGATAAAATGATGGTTTGTCTGGTTTAGGTATAAGCACTATTTGGGACACTTTCCAATGGGCTGGAATATAGTTCAATTTTAGGATAGGATTGAAAATGGCCGCTATTAGCTGAAATCCCTTTTCTCGCAGTTCTTTTAGGATTTCATCGGTGCCTTCTTCGGGTTTAGATCAGACTTTATTATTGTTTTTACTTCCGCTAACTTGATCTTTTTTATTGGTATTGGTAGGCTCAATCGGTCAGGTGTTTCCAGAAAGTGTCGGTTTCTTCCTCTATAGCTAGTTCAGAGGCGAATGGTTGTAAGGCATTTGTGAGGTGTAATGCAAATGTATTGGCTTTTTCTTGATCATTTCTGACCCAATTTTGATCAGGTTTTTGTATTGGGGGAATGGCTTTCTGCGGTTATTTTAATCTTCTCGTAATCTTCTATAATGAGTAGTTCGTTGCATCTGTAGCAGAAAGAGTTGAAAAATAGTATCCTATAGTTTGATTTCGTTTTTCTTGAAGAATCGCTTTTAAATTTCTGGGTGCATTATTTAGCCTACTACTGGAAGAGTTGTGCACGTCCTTCGTTTCTAGTTGGGGAGTTGATTCCCATGCAGCGCGTTGTATAGAGCGACGTAAGTATTCTACTGCATCATCAATTTCATCAGAAGTCTTGGGAGATATTTCTAAGTTTATTTGATCATTGACTAGTTGTCTAAATAATTCCCAATCAGTTTTGTTGTTACTGAGCCTAATTGCTGTAGGCCTGTTAAGTATCTGTGTACTTAGTGTAACTATAATCGGTGTATGGTCCGATGCCATATCTAGACATGACTCAATTGTTAGATAATTTGGTGCTATATTATTAGTAATAAAAAAGTCGAGCAAATTTGGAATTTTATCCCTGTCCGTGGGCCAATATGTGGGCTGTCTGATGGTGAGACAGTTAAGATTGTTGGTAGTGAGGGATTTTAGTAGTTCTCTACCTTTGGTGGTGGTTGTTCTAGCACCCCACTCCTGGTGCTTGGTATTGTAGTCACCGCTGGCAGTAGAGCGTGCTCCAAGTGTGTCAAAAAAACTGGGTGTAGGGTCTGTTTTTATGTTATGCTTTGGGGGGCTATACAATGTTGTGACTGTGATTGACCTTGTCCAATCTTCTACTACTATGCTCGTAGCTTGGATGTGCTCCTAATTATACTTATCCGTTGGATAGTGTTTGATGAAACTTTTTATTATTATTGCTGTTCCTCCATGTGCGTCTCCACTAGGGTGTTGTGTATCGTAAATGTTATAATTACGAATTTTGAAATAGCTTTTATTTGAAAAATGTGTTTCGGAAATTAAAACTATATCTAAATCATGATTAGTGATAAATGCACTTACGGGGGCATTCCAATGTGAACGTCAAAAAAGGGCGTATTTCAACAATTTTTTTCTCGAGAAATATTGACAAATTTTTCCACTTAAAGGTATGATCAAGCAGAATTGAAAAAAATGTTTTTTTTTTGGTTATGAAAAATATTTATTTGTTTATTTATAATATAACATAGCTATGTTAAAAAAAGTTTTCTGCTGGTGCAGGTGATTCTGGCCCACCTGGTGATTTGAAACAGAAAATCTAAGAAGTTTCTTAATCTGTGTCATCGCCCCTATGTCCCCAACCTCCACTTTTTTATTTTCTCGAAAATTAACAAAATTGCGGCGTTTCTTGCAAAAGTGTAAACAGGAACACGTATTAGTGTATCATAAATCAAGTGAAATTATAAGTTAAAATCAAAATATCAACAAGTTGGAGGTTCGGGCCATAGCCATGATAGTACTGAATATCGTGTTAAAATTTGAAGTCGATACGCCCGGTGGTTTTTGAGAAATCACCTGCACCAGGTGCAAAAATGTCGTTTCGAGAAAAACGCGTTTAAAGTTTTTCAAGATGAAAAATCATATGGCACGAGTCTATGAATCTATCTGCGCACTGGCAAACTAATTTGATTTTAAAACCAAGTCCTTGTTGACCATATTTCGAAAAAGTTATGTTTGAACCACATTTTCGACATTTCACGATAGCTTGGAGTGATGAAAACAAGAGCGAACTGGAGAAAACAGTAAGCGGCAAAGTCGCTTTCACTCACAGCGAAACTGTCATCTTGACTCCCTCTCAATTTATTTGCTGATGTACTAGCAAAATCAGTTCTAGTATCATCTGAATGTTGATTTCCATGCAATTTTCTCTTTTTAGCAGGATAACTAGGACGTCTTGAAGAAGATCTACGCTGCTTATCTCTTTTTACTCATCCAAGTTCTGAAAAACAACGCTCTTTCCACGACGAAATCTCAAATAATAATGATCGTTTCATGAAACCGGTACTTAAAATCAGGAAAAAGGGCGTCTCTACTGTATACCTGTAAGAATAGACGCAGGTATAAACACGGAATAGCTGCTCGAATGTTTCATCCGTATACCTGTTCCGATACTCGAGCGCGCGCAATTTGAGCCTCTCTTTTGCAGCGTTATAACTGGTCAACAAGGCAGGAAACCGACTGTAGGATATCAATTCTATGGGCAAAAACTATCGAAATATATATATATAAAAAAAAAAAAAATCTTTGCTCACGAAGGAAAAGCGTTTGTTTTTTTTATATTTAAAATTTTCAACAGATTTTCCGTCTTTCCTTTGTCCGTCATTTTCGCAATAATTAATTTGAACAGCCAACAATCACCCAATTTTACAATTTAGCAAATTAAATAATCAAGCAATTTAATTCAACTGTACTTTCACAAAATTTGTAAATAACCAATTTCTAAAACACGTCTGTCCTAAGCGATTAAGGCCCAACATTTCAACGCTTGTGCGTAATCTACTCTAACGCGGACACGACCATGCGAAAAAATTGACCCGGCTGGAACAAACGACAAAATGGCTCAAATCCGACTCGCTAGGACCAAATGTTACTACCAAAAGTAGACTTTATCGTAGTTTTAAATTTGAACAAAGGAACCAAACAAAATCCAAAGCTGAAACACTCACCTTGTTTTGGAGGCAATGCTCTCCAGCATAAATCGGTTTTCTGTGCTGTAATCTTGCGGGATCCAGGAAGAGGAAATATGGGTATGAGTGAAAAAAAAAGGACCCCAATCTTTACAGTGGAGCCGATCGGAAGCGTCTTTCCTGGTGCAACAAGGTTTCTTCTTGATTCATCGCCGGGTCAGATACAAAAGAAATCGAACCGAGTTTTCTCAACGGCAAAAATTTCAACTCCCAAAATGTAATCGGGTAACAAAATAACTTCCGGTAAGAGGATAGTTTGGTCGGCAAAATATCGAATTTCGCAACAAAATTACTCTTAACAAAACAGATACGCGGAAATGAAAACTTCTGTCGCTAATCAAACACGCTCTTGGTGCCAGCGTGGTCCCGTGGTTGAGGTACGGGCTGCGATGCTGACGGATCCGGGTTCAATTCCCGGTGCTCTCTGATGCCTGGCGGGTGGCCTACTTAGTCACTAAAAATAATTGAGTACCTGCGTTCACTCGAACAAAGGGTAATAATGGCGGTCGTCTTAGGCGCGGTGCTTGCCACATCGCCCCGCACCAAAGATGGTGCGCGACGACCGGGCAGAGAAAGCGAACGTATGAGAGCCTTAACCTCTCAGTTCGCAGGCCGTGCTCCCACGCGGGGCGTAGAGCCTTACCATTTTTATATATATTTACGCGTACCGCGCACGCGGACAATTTGGCTGTCGCTATCTCAAATCAAACTAAAGCGCGTATGTATACAGGAGCGAACCAAAGACGGCCGGTCCTAATTTAAAATCCAAATAAAGTAATTAGAGATTGGCGCGAACAAATA
This sequence comes from Sinelater perroti, assembly GCA_036346155.1. Classification (NCBI taxonomy): domain Eukaryota; kingdom Metazoa; phylum Arthropoda; class Insecta; order Coleoptera; family Elateridae; genus Sinelater; species Sinelater perroti. The sequence continues at coordinate 78,639 of JARFIY010000115.1, read as the reverse complement.
TATAACAATGTTCCATTTTTTGTGTGTGATACTTTGTTATAATGCAATGTGAACAATTTCCAAAGATGTTCTGCATGAAACTCTGACCAATAGTGAAGTTACAATCAATATTTTCACTTTTTTGCATTAACAAAAAAAAACACATTCAAAAATTTAAAAAAAATGTTATGTAGTATTATAACAACATTTCGTAAATAGAATTACAAGAAAAGTTGTCCATTACGATTCAAATAAATTGTGCAAAACCATTTTTTTGGTTTTTTTAATATTTTCCAAAAACAGGTCAGATTTTAACAAAAAAATCATGTGAAGTGTTACTGATTACATGACATACATTTTTTCAAAATTCTTGAACGTGTGATTCTGATAATGAGGGTTGAACTTAAACCTTAATTTAGATAAGTCGTGCCCTTTAAAGTGATGAAATTGGCTATATCGTCCGTACAAATGGCGTTATCGTGGTTCAGTTTTACGTTCTGAAAAACATTCAGGATATCTTCTAAGTAAGTAAAGGGGAGAAAAAACGTAGTTTTCGTGGGCTAGAATGCTTTTAGTTGCATATAGATCGAAAAAAGCCTAAAAATGGACGAAAATGCAATTTTTTATTTTTATTTTGACCATGTACCACTAATTTTAAAAATTTGAAAAAATTCAAGGCGAACCTTTGACCAAAAACACATATTATATATTTTTTCATGACAACCATGTTCTTCTTTTTTATGAATTGTCAAGTTATAAAACGCTTATAAAAAAATCGCTTTTGAGCCATGAGTCTCAAAAAAATATCACTTTGTAGGGCTTAAGACCTTTAATTTAAGGGGTAATACTACTCTAGACTACCCAAACAAGCGTTTATTTGACATTTTAAAAGGCAATAAAAAAATTTTTTCGTATTCTTTCATAGTTAATTTCGGCTCTGTTTGAATCGGCGATGTATACATACAAGTAAACTCAATTCCTACCTGGAATTGGTATGTTCATTACATGCACAAATTATTTTAAATAACGCTTACTTTGACTCTTTGTAGCTCGCCAAACTTGATTGAGGATTGATGAGTTGTGTTCGATGCGGTGGCTCTGACGTCTTGCTAACGGTTTTTCCCTAGCACGACACTTTTTGACCTCTTGCTCGCAGGCTTGTTGCTCGTGGAGTTGTTCTTGATTTTCTCTTCTGCGGTTCAGGATATCATCTTCGGTACCTTGGCACGTAGAGGTTTTTCGGAAAGTCAGTTACCTTTATTAACAAAGGTTATTTACAAGTTAGGAACTTAGAATCCCTTTTTTACTATTTATTGTTTTATATCCAATACAATACACATTTGATCGTATAGAACTTAATTGTAGTAGCGGATAATCTAAATTCAAAGAGCCACAATTCGACTATTATTATATACTCTAACTTATCTCTATGTCCTGTTTTTGTTTACAAAATTATTATAAAATTATCTTATTTTTATCTTGTAGTGCGCTATCTGTGTGGGTTCCTGTTATTGCAAATATATGGGATGTAGTGGAGTACATAATTTGTAGCTTCGCTGGGCCAATGACTCGCCGGACCAAAATCCACACCAAACAGTGACTTTCTCTGGATCTATTTGCAACTGATGGCTCTCATGTGGATTGTCATTTCCCCAAATGCTACAATTTTGCTTGTTGACATAGCCATTCATCCAAAAATGGGCCTCGTCGCTGAAGATGATTTTCCGTCTGATATCGGGTCTACTTCTAACTGCTTCAGAGCCCAGTCAGCGAAAGTTCAACGTTGCCTATGGTCGTTTACCTTCAGTTCCTGGGTTAATTGAATTGTGTACGGGCCAGAAGCCGTTGAGCGTGGACGTTCTGTCGCTGCGTCTGCTCCATATGGTCCAGGAGCTGGGACTCTTCGACGACTGCGCACGCGTCCGGTGGGTGTTTAGCTCGCTGACGCTCGGCGGTGCAGCATTCTTTCTATAGTCTCTTCTTCCTGAATGGGGTTGTCTTCTCGACTATTATCTGAATTTCTTGATAGATGGCCCGGGAGTTCGTTACGCCGACCCGGGCAGTGTTCAATTGAGAACGTAAATTCTTGTAGGAACAAGACCCAATGCGGTAGCTTAGCGTTTGAGTCCTTGAACCTATCTAGTTACATACAATTTATTGACTCTAATATAATACAAAAACATTACAGGAAATGTTTTATAATTTACGGCTAGTGCTCCGCCTTATGGCACTACACCAGCACTACCGCAACCGCATAAACAATTTTGCGCAAACCTGTCTTTTATAATTCTCAAAATTGTTAAAACTATTGTGGCCGCAGATTTACCTGCCCCGGCATTCGCCTTAGTGCAGGACCCGGGAAAACCACAAAAACCCGAGTCGGGGCAGGCGACTCGAAATCGCTGATGGCTCCGAGTCCTAGTTTTCGCAATACTACGCAAAGAAACAGACTAAATCTACCTTAATCTACGCCGTACTTAGTGTCTGTTAATCAGTCCAAAAGTTCGCATCTCGCACAACACTTGTTTTTCCCAACCCCCGCGCGCCCATCACAAGTTCGCGTCAACCCGTAATCTCGCGCACTGTTCCGCAAAAATCGCAAGAGCCGTCCACCATTCACGCACGCCCGAAAGGCTCTCGATCTCCTCCCACGTTCGTGGCCATCTCCAGCCGCTCGTGATCAGGGTCCTCTCCGCCCTGGCCCTGGTTTCGTCCTCCGCATTGCAGGTTAGCAGGACGTGCATGGCGTCGTCGACCTCCCCCCACGCGCATCTGTTTTGGGTCCTCCACCAGCTTCCGGATTCTGATGAGGTAGGACCGGAAGTTGCCATGCCCAGTGATAAGCTGGATGGTGTGCCGGTTAAAGCACTCCGTAGCTTGTCGCGCCGTGTCGACCGTGGGGATGAATATCCGCGCATGTCGCCCCGTCTCCGCTGCTTGCCATCTCTGCTCTCATCTTGCTCTCGTCCTGGCTCGTAATCGGTTCTTTACGAGCCGCATTGGTACCGTCTTGAATATAGGCGGTCCATCTCCTGCCGCTGCCTCTTTGGCCAACTGGTCCGCACGCTCGTTGCCTGGAGTCCCGACGTGCGCCTTGGTCCAATGGAATCGGACGTTGATCTCGACCGACAGCGTCTTTGCAAGGCTCCACGCCTCAACTTGCAAATCCGTCGGCGCTCTCATACTCTTGAGAGCAAGTAGCGCTGACTTGCTGTCAGATATTACAGCGTATCTTGGGATTGTTGCTCTGTGCCTCTGTATGTACGCTAGGCACTCTCGGATGGCTATGAATTCGCACTGGAGAATAGTGCTCTAGTCTTCGTGGTGAATTTCCTCGTCTCCTCTAGTAAGGCCTTAAAAGTTTTTGAGTTGCCGTCCCCTAGGTAGTTGAAATATTTCACTCCGTTTTTTTCCTCAGATCTTTGAAACATTTCAATTATGGAGTCAACTTCCATTTTGCCGGCAGATCCATCGTGATTTTTAGCGCAATCTTCTTCGTACTCTTCGTATCATGTAAGAAAGTCTTCGGTATTTAGCACGTTTTTTTAAGAGAACATTGTTTACACAAACTACATTTAACTATCAAATCTACTATTTTGCTAGAATAATATCCTATTAACGTTGTCACGCCAAATAAAGATTGGAAACCTCTTTTTTTCCAGCTTCCATCATCGGACACTTTTAAGTTTTAAAAGAGGTAATTCTCGTTTTTCATTTTCTATCTGTTCTTCTTCTACGGCTTTTTTACAACAGTAACTGAACACAGACGAGCTAGCCGCGTACAAATATTCAACTATGCGATCATACGATGATTGAGATATACCCTTGCAAATGTCCATGAAATTACAAAAGAAATTGATACCGTCTCTTCCCACGCCAATCAAACGCATAACTAGCACTACACGACAGTTTATTTCATAACCTGTATTTATAAGAGGTCCTGAATCCACGGATCGTCTGCCACACCGACAAACAACTACGAGCTTGAAGCCCAAGCCTCGAAATGATGTTTCTTCGAACCTTACATTTTGCTTACAATTATGACCGATTAAAATATTAGACAGGAAACTAAAAACTGTAAAAAACTCGATTATACGGTACGCAAGCAAAGGGCTGCTTGATACTTCATCATTATCGATATTAGTAAGTTTTTAGCACTTGCACTTGAACTCGAGGAATCTAAATCAGAGCTACTGTTATTCTCACTACTAAACTGGTTGCCTTAAAATTTCTTTCTTTTAGGACGACATGAGCGACTATTAAAATCTCTACTGCCTTTTGGATAAGAAGACATTTTTATTTACTTTAACAACTTAAAAATGTCTTCTTATCCAAAAGGCAGTAGAGATTTTAATATATATATAATAATTTACTTTAACAACTTAAACACTTGTTGTTTTGATGAGCAGACGAGTTATACTAACCGTTACATATGAATTTTGGCGCCGGTGTGCTCGCGCGCTCTGTACCCAGTCATTTTGTGACTTTTTTCCTTTAAATCACTTATGACTTGTTTATAGTTTTTGTTGGTTCTTTGGGTTAATTTTCTGTGTTCGCTTGTAGATGGCATTTTTTGTATTTGATGGTTTTCGCTTGGATTAATTATGTAATTATATTGCATTTACCGTTGTTTTGGAGAAAAAATTGTCGGTATTCGTTAAATTGGCGTCGTCCGCGGTATTAAATAACGTGTAAGAGGGGACATTCTTTAATAGCTGCTATTGCATATTGACTTGTGCATAAAATTGTTGATTAACATTTTCTCGACCTTCTTCGAGCGAAAACAGTTTGCATAATTATTACATTATTTACCTTCCTGTCTATTAATTCCCTTCGAAAAAAAGTTCACTATACAACTATTTTTAAGGAGGTCATCTGCAATTTGAAATGTTACTTATAAGTTCGTGATAACTAAAGGCCGGATTTGTAGGCAAAATAAAATATGAAATTAGGCAAACAAAAACTAAAAACAAGCACTTTTCACACAAAAACAATCTGATTAATATTCCGAAGTAAATAAATAAAAATTGCTAATTTTTGGAAGTTTTATTTATACTATTTTTTATTTACACGTAAAAAGGAATGCGCTACTATGTATTTCTCTAAATTATTTTCTGTAAAATTTTTTATGTCGTGAAAATGAACGTTCCATATCACAAGAAGTGATGGGCGCCTATTTAAAACAGGATACTGCTTTAGGGGACAAGCTATCCATTATTCCCACACCCCCTTTTTCAAGGGCATTTTTAATCTTGTTAATTTTTTTTCCAACCTGGGTTTTTTCCAGAACCATAACAATTTTCTGACGAATTGTTTCTCCCTTGACTCCAGGAAAATTCAATGGAATTTGATTCACTAACTTCGTGCTTCCCGTGAGGGGTAGAGATGGATCTTCCAATTATTTGATTAAACCTGAAAGATGGCTGAAATGGGCTCCAATGTAGCCTAAATCAGCCACTACAGAATCGGAAGAAAACGCAGCTTTGACATCTTTTAGAATTAGGCCTATATCTTTGCACCCCGATTCTTCCTTTTCTTTGCATAAACTATCTACAACCTGTGAAGAAAATAGAAACAATTCAGTTTTCGAAATAGACAGAATTAACATTTACTTAAAAAATAATTTGAATGTGCACCTTTTTAATATCTCCAAAATTCTTGTTGTAATATAGAGCCGCCTCCAACCAAGTCCCTCAACGAGTGATGACGGGAACTGAATGAAGGGAAGTCTCGGGAAGCATATTTTTAAAGGTAGCGCACCTACTGGGGGCTTTTAGAAAAACTTTCTTAGCTGCTGAAATTAGAACATTGACATCGGGGAAAAGATATCTAATTTCTTCCGCCACGCGATGCATGCCATGGGCTAAACACGTTAAGTGAATAATTTTTTCATATAAAAGCATTAACGCTTTTCCTGCTTTTACCATGTAAGGGGCTGTATCTGTTATCAGCAGCAAGAGGCGGTCGTCCCGGTCTTCAAAAGGCCACATAATTTCTATTGAAATTAAACGGAAGGAGTAAATTAAATCTGTATAGTTAGTTTTTTTTTAAATCTACTTTCTTAATGCCGTTTTTACTGTAATTGTCGTTACATATGGGGAAAAAGGCATATATTGTTATAAATTGTCAATTTAGAAAAAATTTATGTAAAACCCCCCAAACAGGCAATTTTCGATTAAATAAAATTTCTGTAGAAGCTTCCGCACTTCTGAAAACGAATTTATAATTTAGTAAAATATCAATATCTATTAGCAAAATAAAGAGGTAAAGTAGGCAAAATCCGGCCTTTAGTGATAACACTTGCAGTTATACTCGCAGAACGATTATACGAGATATGATTGTTACGAAACTAAATGAATACTTTGGTAAAATACGTTCAGTTATCGGTAGGTTAGGATGTCATTATCCATTATTCTAGTCATTGTCTCTTGGCTATTGAGTTTTTAATAATCATCATGTCTATCTTGAATTAAGTCGTGGACCTATTCCTGTTTCTTTCCAACTTTTTCTCGGCCTTCTTAGGCTCCTTTTTCCTCATGAATTTATACTTTAAGGCTTGTTTTGAGACCGTTTTCCCCCCACTCTTCCGAGGTGGTTTGTCTGATTCGTTCGTTTCGCATTCTGTAATATCTCGTTACACCTCGTACATATCTTAGGAACTTCATTTCTGCTGTTTGGATTTCTTTTTACTTTCCTTATCCTATTATAACAAGGAAAGCAATGTAATCGGTGGAAATTCGATCTACCCAGTTTTTCACATTTATGGACGAATTATAGCTTCAGGACACTGTAGGTTTAGTTGGTTTAGGCCATTGGTTCGTGTGTGTGTCTGTCTGTCTGTCTGTCAGTAAACAGGATATCTCGAGAACCGTAAGAGCTAGAGACTTGGAATTTGGTACGCAAGTTACTTGTGAGTAGGGGACACAGTGCGAAGCTTTTGGTAAAAATTAGCCGAGCCGTTTAGTCGCAAGGTCGCAAAATCGGTCGCGAATCTAAACGGTTGAAGATACAAAAAATTCATTAGAATAAAAATGATTTGTTATCACGAGATAAACATAAATTTTAAGTAAAAGTTGGTAAAATATGAATTCGAAAAAAAATTGAAGCTAGCATTTTTGCCAGAATTGCCCAAATAATAGGATAAGGAAAGTCGTGTGATGTTCACACTAGATTTTTTTAAAATATAATAATAATAATAGTTCCTCGTAATAGGCCTCGAAGGCCCTTTGGGGTCGTAACAGGATAGATCTGTTACCAATCTAGAGCCTACGGTATACAAGGGTAGTAACGTGGCCAGCGCTACGTACCGACCGCCTATTGTTACCCCAGAGTTTGACCTCCAGGTACTCATTTATTGCAGCCTGAGTCTAGCTGGGCCGTAAAAATGCCAGCGATCGAATTGGCGAGAGCGGGATTCGAACCCGCAACTCTTGGTTTCGTAGTCTAGTGATCTATCCACTAAGCTATCACGGCACTTTGCCATTTTCACCCAACAAAACCTTCTTCTTATGTCAAAGAGATTTTCTTGATAACCTCTATGTACCGTTGTGTTTCATAATAATGTCCCATATGTGGTTTATGTCTTTAAGATCTGTTACGTCCGTTATTAAGGTATTAGGAATAATGAGAAAATATTTTTTGTATGGTTCGTATTTGAAAAGAAGTTAGTGTAATTGCCTAGAATTAATATTTCTTTTATCTCTTCTATAGGTTTTTCCTATAACGTGACATGTTTCTGAGTGTTTTTTAGGGCCTTCTACTTGATTTGTTTGCTTGATTAGATAACAGATTATTTAGTATTTGAGTACATTGACTGTTTACTCAGTACAAGGCATTTTATAGAACGGGTCCTATTTTAATATTAAATTATAAATAGGCAAATTAAAATGAACGATAATATACAACACATAAATTAATAAGTAACGTTTGGAGATGAGCATATTTCAATAAAACACTTTTAATTTAAATGTATCTAGAAAGATAAATGATCCTAACAGAGTTATGTATACGCAGCAATAGTTTGTGTATGATTTAAAAAGATTTACCTTTACAGGAGAGAGAGGGAGATATAGATAGAGAAAGAGAGAGGCTCCTCTCTCGAACTGTTATTCGTAGAAGCATGTCGAATTGACGATCGCTTACACATACTGAATACAGTAAATATTCCTTCTTCTTTTGATATTCGCTATGTTTAACTGTTTACTTTACAATACGCACTATATTTCATTCGATTTGCCTTCATCTGAACCTACGCAAACTGTGTATTTTATGGGGTGCAGAATTTATTGCAAATTCTACACAGCTGTGATCATATAAGTTTGGATCTTTAAAATTAGATCACTTTCGGTAAAATAGTGTTAAAAATACTTTGATTGAGTTTGTCTTATCATGTTCGGTGATATTCGCAAGTGTTATTGTTACTGATGACAAATGTCTAACGTATACAGTGGATTTGTTATCTAGCGAGTTTCATTAATTAAACGAGAAAGAATTAACAAAAGTTCCTTCTTCTTTTGTGAATATTGGAAGCAACTCATTACGTTTTCTACAACCTGTTTACTTCTTACAGCTCTTGTTTCCCACTATGTTGCTGCCTCCTACTAAAAGACTGTCACGCCATCCTTACCTAAACAATTATTTATTATGTCAATGTCTAAATTCTATTAGTTTCTTTAAAATGAAAATTTTTAAGGAAAAAAAGTACATGTGTATTACGGGCAATATTAATTCACATAATTTTTTAATATATTTGCAAATTAAATTTAGCCTTTCACGTGCTCCTAGAACACATCCATTTAAACATTCCATAAAGACTTTTACTCCCAATCTTTAAAAACGCCAATGACCGCCTCTTCGTAACACTATACTATTAAATCGTCCATTTTAAATCTATTTCGTCAAGTGTTGCCTTATAAGTATGTCCAACGAAAGTACATTTTATGTTCTTTCAGGTTTTCATTCCAAATTTCTGCTATAATTTTATCTTATACTCGATATCTATGACTTAATGTGATGTGCGTTAATCAAATAGAAAAATATGATACTGAAATTGACAGTCTTCTTGCTTTATCCGTGTAATGGAAGCGGACCTCTTTATGTTTACACACATCATGGTATTTTATATCCATGGTCCGATGGATTTTGATTGGCCCTGATCTACATTCCCACATATAGTTACAATATTGTCTTTTCCAGATTCGGGCAATTTTTCCATTATTAACACTATGTTTAGCTGAATTATAATACTTCCATCGAGTTTGATTCAAAATCCGATTAATTTGGATAATTTGAATGTAGTTTCTGATAATTTAAAGGTGTATTAGGGGCTGAAAGAAGTTTGTAGGAAAAATCCGGTTAACTTTTTGGAAACGTTTTTTTGGAGTAAGTCTTATTCCAACGACTTTAAAATGCAATATGTTTAATTCAATTTAGCTCTATTTTATTCAATGTAAACCATGTCCGTTATTAGGTATCACATTATTTGGAAATTTTATATACTTATCCAAGTAATTGCTTCCAAAACTATTATTATCGAAAGTGGAAGATCCGAAAGATTTAAGGTTTATTGTTCTATGCGCCTGTTAATTCATTCCAATAAAAGGATTGTAGCCTTCATCAAACTAAACAGCTTGTTCACCGTTATTTTTCTATTGTATGACCAGATCTTTCCCGAATTCCTCTGATAAACGAGTTTAGCTTTTTTTTTAAATTTATTATAGCTGGCTCTGCAATTTAATATGCAATACACTGCTAAGTTAAAATACAATAGATTAACAATATAATAAGCTAACAGTAAGTATTTAATTTATATAAAAACATGAGTTTGCAGTTAAATTAAGTCCTGTGGTAATTTACGCTTAAGGCGTGTGTGGATGGCTTTTTCTCCGATGGCGAACTTGGTAGCGCTAGAACATAGAGCTAGGTTTTGGAAGAACTTCACTGTAGTTTTTTGGATAAACTCAGTTATAGTAGGAACACTTAACTCCCAGTGTATTTGGGTATTGCGCACATACCATGGGCATTTGATAGCAATTCGTAGCACTTTGTTTTGCATTATTTGAAGCTTTTTTAACGATGTTTGTGAAGCATTGCACCATATAGGGCAGGCGTAGGTAAGTAGAGGTCTAAGGATTCCTTTATAGAGAAGGACTCTGCATTCCGCACGAAGATTTGACTTCCGGTTGATAAGCGGGTATAGTGCTCCCAATCTGTTATGGCACTCGTTAAGTTTTTTGTTTATGTGTAATCCCCAGTTCAGCTTGACCGCTTGATCCTTAGGATTCCAGTCTATTTCCTTATTTCTTAGTTGGATTTTTGGGAAAGTGTTATAACATTTGAGTGTAAACATTTTAGTTTGGCACTTGCCAGGGTTGATTTTAATTTTCCATTTTGTGAACCATTCAGATATTATATTTGTGGAGCTTTGAACGAGTGCAATTATACATAGAACATGGCTAGTGTAGAGGAAATTTCTGTTGGGATATCGTGAACATACAGATTAAAAAGCGTGGGTCCCAAGATATTACCCTGCGGGACTCCCGCCTCTTTCAGGTTGAGTGAGCAGCTCTAAAACGAAATTGATGAGGGGGAACAATTTCTTTTTGCTGGAGGTTATCTTGTAATCGGGTAAGTATTACCTTTTCCAAGAGCTTGACCAAGATTGGCAGGATACTAATGGGTCTGTAACTATCCGGATTTTCCTTTGGTTTACCAGCTTTCTAGATGGGTAGAATTATCGCGGTTTTCCATGAAGTCGGGAAGTGTCCAATGCGTAGACAAGCATTAATCTTTAAAGATTGATGTTAAATATACTAGTTCCTTAGTTGAAAGGTGGTGTAGCATGTCATTAGTGATAAGGTCAAAGCCAGGGGATTTGCGCTTAGGTAGTAGTTCGATGAGAGATTTAATTTCTTCAGGGGAGGTTGGGATTATTTCATCATTAGCTTGTGAATTTAGATTATCAATTGCGCTTTTCACTTGGGTTTCGATGAGTTCATCATGTGCCTCATTATTTGGGGTGAACACTTGTTCGAGATGTGTTGATAGTCTGTCCGCTTTTTCTTCTTCAGTGGAGTATTTGTTGTTACGTGAAACCATTGGATAAATTACGTTCGGTTGTCTAAGGATCCTTTTGGTGGAGAGCCACATGGAGGGGTCACCCGGTTGTATTGCTTCGAGATAGGAATTGTATTTCTGGATTCTGAGTGTATCTAGTTCGTGCTTAACTATATGACAGTGTTGGTTATACAAGGTTTTGAGGTAAGGGAGTCGGGTTCGCTGCCATTTCCTTCTATATCTATTATTCTTTTTTATTAGGTCCAGTATATAAATGGGCGTTCTCATATTATCTGGTGCTTTTCTATGTCTCCAAGGTGTGGTTAATTCTTGTATACTTTCTTGTAAGACCGTAATAAATTTTAAAACAGCATCGTCAATCTCCGAGGCTAGATTTAGAGGTCCTGTCAGTTTCATCTTTTGGTTGAAAGTAGTCTAGGCGCAGGAGGTATATTTTGAGGTATGCTTTGAAAGTTAATGACGACTGGAAGATGGTCGGAATCGAGTTCGGTATGTACTGTTTGATACACAGGGATCAGAATATTTTTGTACAATATAACATCTAAGATGTAGGGTTGGTGATCCGGCCGATACGGGTAGTAAGTATATTCATCCGGGGCAGATCAATTGATGCCGTGGTCAGCCATGATGTTATATAGTTTGATTCCATTCCCAGATGGTGTTTTTTGCGTTTAAGTCACCAAGAACTAGAGTGGGCTCTTCATGGTCAAATAATTTACTAATTTTACCTTCAAGCAGTCGTTTGTTTGGCGGTTTGTAGGCAGAAATAATAATTAATGGGATATTATTTTGAATGGAGAGTTTGATAGCAACAGCTTCAACGTTGTGTAGGTCTTCTAAAAGAAGGACGTGATGTCTAAGTTTCTTTTTAATTATTATTGCTACACCCCCTGATGCGATCACTGCTTCTCTATCTTTCCTATATACATAGTATCCCGGAATCCTAATCCTTTCTGTGCTAACGAAGTCAGTCTCGATAATACACGCAATATCAACGTTGTGCCTTATTAAGAATTCGATAAAGATTGATCGTTGGGATTTGAGACCATTGGCGTTCCAATTGGTCAAGGTTATATTATTTATTAGTGGGGAACTATTTAGATCCATTTGTTCATAATGTAGGAAGTAGTGTTGTTATAAGTGGCGTTAATTTGTCTAAGTGTGGGATTAAGAACTCCACAATTTTCTGGACTATAATTGTTATGAGATCAGTTGATGCTTGCTGATCCCTTGTGGGATTGGCGTTTAACTTGAGGGTGGAACGACTAGAGGGTTGCGGCTCATTTGTCTGGGTTTCTTGTCTAGTTTGTACTGTTTGAGAGTATGTTCTATTATTTGTTCTAAGGCTTGAATTTCTCGTTTGATTTTGTCGTACTTGTACAAATTAACTACAACCTTTATAGTTAGCCGGGTGCTTTTCTAAGCAGTTCACACATTGAGGGTCGACTCCAGGTCGTTTGAGGCAATCACTAAAGAGATGATCGCTAGTACACTTAACACAGCGTGCTTTGGAATGGCAATAATTACGAGTATGGCCATATAATTGGCAACATTTACATTGAGGGATTTCTTTAGATTTTTTTCGTAGCTCCACTTCTACAATACAGTGGAACAGTTTTGTTAAATTGAAAATTTCCTTCCCCTCTTGGGTGTCGCTAAGATCGACTGCGCAAAGTGGGATCGGATATCTATTCTTATTGTAGAATCTGGCTACTTTTTGTACAGGGTACTTTAGCGTAGTTAATTCCTGTTGTATTTCATTTTCTATGAGAGAAACAGGGAGATTTCGAATAATTACAGATAAATTATTTACTTCAGGGTTTTTGAACGTGTGGTAGCTTAAATTATTATCGGTATAATGCTTAGTCATTATCCGATAATCGTCCATGCTAGATAGATTTACTCTTAACTGCTTGTTTCGAATTAGTGTGCAGAATTCTTTCGTGACCTTTTCCTTGAGATCAAAAATGATTTCTTGGAAGTTCAATTTATCCGCATTGTGAAAATAAATTGGCGGGATTTTGATTTGTTTTCCTTTATCTTTGTTATCTTCAGGTTGTTGCGAAGTAGATTCAGATGTTTCCATAGAGTTTATTGCTGCGGCGAGTTTTCCTTGATAAATTATTTTATTAGCATTCTCGATTTGTTTTTCAGTTACAAGAAATTTATTTTTGGCTATTAATGTTTCGGGTTCAAATAAATACTTTTTATTTGGTTCAGTTAGAGGTGGAGATAGTTCTGAACTGTTTCGTTTACTCATCTTGTTAGGGAACACCTCCGCAGGGGTTCTTGAAGCTGATGGGTATTATTAGCGATCAGAATGTACTTAATTTATGATATACGTTAAAATAGGAATACAAAGTTTACCAGAAGTTAAGGCGGATAACCTCGTGGTTATCACTCTCGATAACGTTGCACTTGCACAGTCTAGCACTTGTTTACGCTTCGAAAGCCAAATAACGAATCAAACATTTGCTTAAAGAAGTAAATAAAAAAATATTACTTCAGGAATTGAAAATCCTTCTACTAGTTCAACGTCGCAAGCAAGAGCCAATATTTCTTTACGGTACAACTATAAAAATCTGGTGTGAACATCACACGACTTTCCTTATCCTATTATATATATATATATATATATATATATATATATATATATATATATATATATATAGCTGATTAAAATAAACAGTACAAGATAATAATTGACTCGTACTTAAAATTTTGCTACGTCACTGAAGGTAACCGTGCGAGCTCGGTCGCACAGCCTTTGCCATTATCGCCGCCTGCGTGCTCCCTCCTAGCGGCCAAGCGCTCCCCTCCGTCCTTCCGCAGTCGGCTCGGTAACTCTCCGAGCGCGCTGTGATTGGTCCGTTTAATTAATTTTTAATCGGCTATAACTTATTTATTTGACCTCGGATCAAAAAATTTTATTGTAATTTTTTGTTCGTCTCGGTCTGATCTATCCGGTAACATAAATTTCCCGAAACATTTTAAGAACACCCGGTATATTAAAAATCCTGAGCTTCAATTTTTTTTTCGAGTTCCTATTTTACCAACTTTTATTTTAAATTCATGTTTATCTCATGATAATAAATCATTTTTATTCTCATAAATTTTTTGTATCTTCAACCGTTCAGATTCGCGACCGCTTTGCAACCGATTTTGCGACCTTGCGACCAAACGACTCGGCCGATTTTTACCAAAAGCGCGCGCGCGTGCACACATACACACACACACACACACTCCGAACCAATGGCTCAAACCAACTTTTCTCGTGTCCTGAGACTATAATTCGTCCAGAAATGTGAAAAACTGGGTAGGTCAAATTTCCGCCGATTACATTACTTTCCTTATTATAGGATAAGGAAAGTAAAAAATAGGGCAAATGAGTTTTGTTGTCTTTTAATATTGTTTGCATTGAAGTATAAGAGTTAATTGGTGAATTGGTTTTTGAGAGTTATTTGCCATTATTGGTGAATCTAGCAATAGCATCTGTTGTGAAATGTCCGGATATGTGAGGCTTTATTGATTCGAGAATTTTATTTAAAATTCTCCAGCTTGTAGATCTCATTGGCAGTTTCGTTTTTTGTTAGTTGCACCGCACACAAAGGCAATAGCTATTTTATCTTTGTAAAGGATCCTAGTAACTTTGTGAATTGGGTAAGTTTTTATAAGTTCGATATAAATTTCTTGGACTGTTAACGAGGTTGGAACATCACGTAGTACAAAGTTTAGAGTTTCTGGTGCGGGATTAATTTTTTAATTAAGAAATTGCTATAAAGTTCGAATATTATGAGAATATAGTGCATGGGTAATAATTAAAATGATCTTATATGTGATTATAGGGTGTTGACAATGTTATTAGTATTTAAAGAAAAATTTCTGAAGAGCAACAAACGACAACAAATTACTATTTACTTTTTCTAAACAAAGACGTGTTATAGGTGCTCCTTAAAGGACTACTGCCTTTTCAAGAGAATTATTTATATATGCTGCAAACAACGCACAAGCCGAATAAGAAGTATGCGAAGGCAAGGGGCGATGCTATTGAAGTAAGTAATAATAAATAACTATTTTTACGACTGTTATTTTCTAAATTAGGAACTTTATGGGTTTGACAACACAGATATCGCTGAACTGGAGAAATGGGCAGATTATGGATTCAAGGGCACTACTAGTAGTCTAGCAAGACGTAATGGTAAGCCTTGATGACAGCGGGGTCATTATCAAGCGACTCCAGAGAGGTCACAGCCGCCGTCAGGGATGCGTCGTCAGATGATCCCGGGAACCGGCAATCCAGCCCCCCAACCAGCCCGCAGGAAGGCGCCTGTTCCTATAAAAGGTAGGAAAAAGCAAGCCTACGCCACCAGCAGTCAACAGCAACAGTTCGCCACGCATGCAAGCGTTTTTTGTGCTCCGTGCCGCGCAGTAAATTGTTGTTGTGCGTTATTGTGCATTGCGCCGGAGTTTTTTAATAATAACATCCCGCGCGATCAAACAAACTAGTGCGCTACAAGTGCTTCCGCGGACGCCTCCGCCATGGAGGCGCGATCCCGCAATACAAAAGACGTTTGTTCGTTGGTGCCAGACATCACTCACGAAGAACTGCAAAAAGTAATACGCGACCTGCGCGACGGTAAAATTAATCCCGGCGCCGCAGCCAGCCCGGGCCGCCGGGCGCAGCAGCCTCAGGCCGCCGGGCGCCGCAGCCCGTCAGCAGAGCAGCCCCGGGCCACCGAACGCCGCAGCCCGACAGCGGAGCCCCAGAGGGCCACAGCCGAGCCCCAGAGGGCCACAGCCGAGCCCCAGAGCGCCGCAGCCCCCAAACGGAGCCCCCTCAGGGGCCAGCATTCGCCGAAGAACAAAGGCGAGTAAATCGTGCGCTGGTGCCAAGCCGCGCCGAGCGGCGCGCTAACAAACAACCTCGATAACGTAAACATACTCAACAAAAAAAGCATAGCGGGTGTGTTTACGTTATCGCCGAGCGAGTCCGAATCCTTTGTTTCGCCCGAGCGCCCGGCAGACAATGAAACAGCCGCCTCGGAAATAATTGTAAATATACAAGGTGCGATTAGCAAGTTCCCGAACGCGAGTGCGGAAGAAGTGGCCACGTTCCGGTGCATATGAGTGCACAACAAACACTGCAGCGCAGTTCGCGATGCTACCGGGGGTGCCCGGAAAGTTTTCGAACGCGAGTGCGCAAGAGGCACCCGCGCCGCGTTCCTCCGATTCGGAGGACTACACAGTGGTCCAAGGTCGCAAGCGGGGTCGCCGCCGCCCTGCCCGTGACAAGCCGACAGCCAAAATGACTACCGGCAACCAGTTTGCCGCCATCGCGGAGGGCAGCCAACAAGATGCAGAACACCACCAGCAGCACCAACAACAGCAGCAACAACAGCAGCAGCAACAACAACAGCAGCAGCAGAGAATTCCCCCGGTAGTCCTCCGGGACAAAACTCGCTGGCCGGAACTGCTAGAGCGGTTCAGAGCCCTCCGCCTAAACTTTTCCAAGGCGAGGAACATGGCTGATTCTATCAGCATTCAGCCATGAACCGCAGATGACTACCGGGGCATCACTAAGCTAATGGAAGGGAATGGAATCCCCTTCCATACCTACCAACTACCCTCCGATCGGCCACTGCGGGCAGTCCTTCGGGGGGGGTTCCGGAGACCCTCCCAGATGAGATGGTGGAAGAGGACCTCCGACAGCAGGGGATCCCAGTAAGATCCGTCCGCCGCATGCGGCGCTAGCGGGACAAGCAGCCAATGCCGCTAGTCTTCGTTGAGGCGGACCGCTCTGGGAAGGAGGTCTTCAACCTAAGTCAGGTGATGCAGGTGGTGGTGCGAGCGGAGCAGCCCCACAAGAAGAGGACCGTTGGGCAGTGCCATCGCTGCCAAAAGTTTGGGCACGCCCAACGCAACTGCTTCGCGGCGCCGCGCTGTGTGAAGTGCGCAGGACCCCATCACACGAGCGTGTGCACCCAGAGTCGTGAGATTCAAGCGCGGTGCGCCAACTGCGATGGACCGCATGTGGCGAGCTACCGGAGTTGCCCAGCCTTTCCCCGGCCGCGCCCCACCCAGACACCACGACGGGAGCCAGCTCCACCCCCGGCCCCAGCACCAGCACGATCACCAGCTCCTCCAAGGCGCACTCCTGCTTCTGGGCACACTTATGCCCAACTGGTCGCAGGAGAAGCCGCCCCTGAAGCCAGGCCAGCTCCCCCATCCCAGCCAGCCCCTGCTGCCCCACCACCGGCTCCGGCAGCAGCAGCAGCACCCCAGCCCACGAACGACAACCAGGGTTGGGGATTTATCTTCCAGCTTCTGCAGCGCGTGGACATGCAGAAGTTGCTGGAGTTCATCCCGCGACTGCTCCAATCCTTGAGCGGAGCAACCAATGCGGGAGAGGTCTTTTGGCGCCTAATGGGCCACACCCAGGACTTCCAAAGTCTGCTGCTGCCTATCAATGGATAGACGGCCCAAAAGACCATCCAATGTCCGACTTGCCTTCTGGAACGCGGACGGCCTGAAGGACAAGGACCAACTGCTGGAGTTCGCGCATCGTTATAATTTGGATGCCATCTTAGTCAACGAGACCCATCTCAAGGGCGGAGATGTGGTGTCAGGCTTCCAAATTATACGTGCTACCGCACCGATCGACTCCTAGCAGCCAAAGGGGGAACTGCCGTGTTCGTGAAGACCTGCCTGGAGCACCACCCAGCCCCGCTCCCGGCAACCGAGCACCTGGAGGCAACAGCCGTATGCCTCCAGACGAGGGATCACGGAGTTGTAAGGCTCATTGCTGCCTACAACTCCTCGATGCACAGAAAGGCCCTCCTTCCCGAGGACCTGGACGCCATCTTCGGGGAGGACGTCGCTACCATCTTGGCAGGCGACTTGAATGCCAAACATCCCTCGTGGAACAGCCGGTTCCCGAACACCAACGGCAGAACGCTGCATGGGTACGCCCTACCCCGCGACCTGGTAGTGGAGGGGCCGCTCGAACCCACCCACTATGGCCTCACATATCGCCCAGACGTCCTTGACATCGCCGACTGGGAGAGCAAACTCGAAGCCCTCGATGTGACCGACCACTCGCTCTGGAGAATGGTCAAGATCCTGAAGAACAGAAGACCCCCCGTACCGCCCATCCACGGGGAAAATGGCGTCGCGCACACCGCTCAAGACAAGGCAGAAGCATTCGCAGACTGCCTCGAGCGGCAGTGCGACATCGACTACGACGACGCCGATCTCTTGACCATTTCGACGCGGTCGATCGCAGAGTGGGGCGCCTCCGGGATCAACACGTCACCGATCCCTTGGAGCACGCGTCCCCCGAGGAACTTCGAAAACTCATCAGCGCGCTGCCCCTCCGGAAGGCTCCCGGACCAGATGGCATCCCCAACCGCGCGCTGAAGGCTCGCCCGAAGATGGCAGTCATCTACGTCCTTGCCATTACCAACGCTGTCCTAAGCCTGCGACACTTCCCGAGCCAATGGAAGATCGCAGACGTGGTGATGATTCCCAAACCCGGGAAATCAGGTACGTTCCCCCACGACTATCGGCCGATCAGCCTACTGCCGAACCTGGAGAAACTGGTGGAACGCATCATCCACCACCGCCTGAGGACAGCGGTCGAAGAACTCGAACTTCTACCACCAAATCAGTTCGGGTTCCGCCACGGCCACTCCACCACCCACCAACTCCTTCGGGTGGTAGAGAAGATCACGGAAGGCTTCACCAAGAAGCAGTACACAGCTGCGGCGTTCCTTGATGTAGCCAAGGCGTTCGACAAGGTATGGCATCACGGCCTCGTCTACAAGATGGCTTCAGCCAACATCCAGCTGCCGATGGTACAACTGATCCGTTCCTGCCTGTCTGGAAGGAAGTTCCGGATCAAGTTCGGCGGCGTGAAGTCATCGGAAAGGCGTCTCCGAGCCGGAGTCCCCCAAGGCTCGGTGCTGTCCCCCGTACTTTTCAACCTGTACGTGCGGGACATTCCAACAACGCCTTCCACGACGATGGCCCAATTCGTAGACGACACAGCGGTAATGTCAAGCTCGCTGAGGCCCTCCGTGGCAATACGGCATGTCCAGGAGGAGCTAAACAACATGGAAGATTGGTGCGACAGGTGGAGGATCAGGATCAACCCAGAAAAGAGTGCGGCGATCCTGTTCTCCACCAAAAACAAACTACGATTGCGCGGTGAAATCAAAAACATCAGGATCTTCGGACAGGATATACCCTGGAGAGAAGAGGCACGCTACCTCGGAGTGACCATTGACAAAAAGCTTACCTGGAGAGCTCACGTGGATACCATGGTGACGCGAGCCAAGGCAGCCCACCAAGCCTTGGGCAGCTTGCTGCACCCCAACAGCAAGCTATCCACTCGCAACAAGCTGTTACTGTTCAAAACGGTCATTCGACCGACCATGACATACGCTTGTGCTGTTTGGGGTTATGCAACCAAGTCCCACGAGAACAGACTCCAGGTGGTCCAGAACCGGTCCCTTCGGACCATCTTTGGCGCTCCGTGGTATGTCCGCAATACCACCTTACACAGCGATGCCAACGTGCCAACAATCCAGGAGTATATCTCCCAGTGCGCTCTACAACTCCATGCCAGCGTCCAAGACCACGGAAACCCAGCAGACACTAAAGTGCAGTTAATCAAAGGTGCGGGTGTGTAACAAGCGCGATGGCGAAAGCCGCCGCCTTGGACGCGGAGCTCCGCCGCCTCCACACCGAGTACAGCCATGATGACATCTGGGCGCTTATCAAGCGTCTACAAAGGCGCCACAGCCACCACCGTGGATGCACAGTGACGCTAATCCTAGGCAACGTAGCATCAAGCCCTGGGAAAAGAAAGCAGCCCCAATCCTCGCCGCCTACCGCGACCGCCACGCAGCAGCTCAGTTCGGACACCAAACAAAGGGTGAGTCCGAACAAAGAACCAGCGCCTGACCTACTTTCGAAACTAGCAGCGCGCGCCAACACCGATTCTTTGTTCCCTTGTCAGGCGAAGCAGCCTTGGCAAGGGCACAAACAAAGAGCGCTGCAAATAGCAGCGCAAACAATGTAGCCCCTAAAGCGCTCGCCGGGCTCACAACGCAAACGGGACCCACAAAAATTCCCGGGCCCGTTACACGAGCCGCGCAATTTGAAACAACCGAGGCCGCCGCGAAAGCCGCGCGAGCCGTGAGAGCCGAGCCCTGCGCGACGATCGGGCTCGCCGAAATTCACGGGCCGAGCGAGTTTCCCACGCGCGCCGAAATTCACGGGCCCGCAGCGCTCATCGCGCCCGCTTCACTAGCCGGAACCGGCGTGCCGGCCGCGGAGCCGACAGGGCTCGGCGCGCTAACCATAATTTCCGCGCCAAATAACCCCGCAGCGCATTTCAACCCAATTGAAATGGCAGCTTGCTCTACGGGACACAGTGCCTACTATGATTTCGCGATGCGCGACGGGGCCATCTTCCGCCGTGAGTGATACCGCGGAAATGGAATATGATAACGAGTCTTCTTCTTCGTCAGAAGAAGACTACACAGTCGTTCAGGGGCGGAAAAGAGGCCGCCGCCGCCCCGCCCATGATGAACCGGCAGCGAAAGTGGCAACAAACAATCGATTTGCCATCATCGCTGAAGAGCCCAATGAAGAAGAACAACAACAGTCGCAACCATCGCAGCGCGTTCCGCCAGTGATCCTGCGGGATAAGCGATACTGGCCCGAGCTTTTGGAGAGATTCAGGGTAAACCGCCTGAATTTCTCCAAAGCGAAAAACCTGGCGCCCGCCGTAAGCGCCAGAAGATTCTGATCCCCCCGTAAGGCGGTACGGGGGAGGCCTAATGTAGGCCCACCACCTTCCAAGCCAGGTCACCGCAGAGATGGGGGTTAGGGGTTGGACTCAGGAACCCCCCAATCACGAGACGAAGTCAAAGTCAAAGTGCCATCGTTACGATTTTCGCACGAAAAGTCGACAGCAGCAGTTCGTTGCGTGTGCACGCGTGTTTTGTGCTCCGTGCCGCGCCGTGAATAGATGTTGTGCGATATTGTGCATTGCGCGAGAGTGTTTAACAATAACGTCCCGCGCAATTACAGCAAATTAGTGCCACAAAGAGTGCTTCCGCGGACGCCTCCGCCCAACAAAAGACGTTTGTTCGGTGGCGCGTAACATCACCGCCGCCGAACTCGAGATGGTGATCCGCGACCTGCAACGCAGGCAAGCGCGAAAGCCAAGAGCGACGGTCAAGATGATCCCGGCAGCGCAACCAGCCCGAGCCGCCGGACGCCGCAGCCCGCCAGCAGAGCAACCCATCCAAGCCGCCGGGCCCGCAAATTTGACAACGACAGCGCAAGGTAAGCGCTCCAAGCCCGCAGCGCCGCGCGCCTGCTGCTTTCGCCGGGCCCGTTTCCCGCGCGCCCGTTATTTCCCCAGCGACTGATGCGCCGACCGCACTCGCTGCATTTGCCGATATCGCTGTGCTGGCCGGGATCGCTGCGCCGGCCGAGACCGCCGCGCTTGCCGAGACCGCCGCGCCGGCCACGCCCGTTGCATTCGCCGGGCCCGAAACGCCGAGCGCTCCCGCAACTTTCGCTTTCGCTGCGACTGGCGCGCCGACCGCGCGCGTCGATCGATACGCCCCACTACTCTCGCCGGGCCAGCTGCTAAGCGTATACCAGGTGCGATTAAAAACTTATCGAACGCGAGTGCAGAAGTGCCCGCGCCGCGTTCGGGGAAAACAACGAGTGCGACAAACGTCACAGATGGGTCAGCGGATATACCGGGAGTGGCCGAAAAGTTTATCAGCGCGTGTGCGAAAGAAGTGGCCGTGCCGCGCTCCAATGAATCCGCTAGCGATATAAGCGACGCAGAAGAGCCCATGGATCACTCCGATGTGTCCTCCGACTCGGAGGACTACACAGTGGTCCAAGGCAGGAAGAGGGGCCGCCGCCGCCCTGCCCGAGACTAACCAGCAGCTAAAGTGGCTACTGGCAACCGGTTTGCTGCCATCGCGGAGGGCAGCAATGAAGAAGATGAGCAGCAACAGCATCAGCGCATCTCCCCAGTGGTCCTCCGGGATAAAAGCCGCTGGCCGGAACTTCTAGACAGGTTCCGAACCCAGCGACTTAACTTCTCCAAGGCGAAGAACATGGCTGACTCGATCACCATTCAGCCATGCACCGCCGAGGACTACAGGGGCATGACGAAACTCATGGAAGGGAACGGAATCCCCTTCCACACATACCAACTGCCCTCCGATCGACCATTGAGGGCAGTATTAAGGGGAGTTCCGGAAACCCTTCCCGACGAGATGGTGGAGGAGGATCTGCGACAATAGGGGATCCCAGTGCGATCTGTCCGCCGCATGAGGCGCCAGCGGGACAAGCGACCCATGCCACTGGTCTTTGTCGAGGCGGAACGCACCGGGAAGGAGGTATTCAACCTGAGTCAGGTTATGCAGGTTGTTGTGCGCGCGGAGCAGCCGCACAAGAAGAAGACCGTTGGGCAGTGCCATCGCTGTCAGAAGTTTGAGCACGCTCAACGCAACTGCTTCGCGGCACCGCGATGTGTTAAGTGCGCGGGGCCCCACCACACAAACGCTTGCACCCAGAGCCGCGAGACGCAAGCTAAGTGCGCCAATTGCGACGGGCCACATGTGGCCGCGCCCCACCCCGACGCCAAGACGGGCGCCAGCTCCAGCACGACCACCAGCTCCTCCAAGGCGCACTCCTGCTTCTGGGCACACTTATGCCCAGCTGGTTGCAGGAGAAGCCGCCGCCCCTGAAGCCAGGCCAGCGCCACTATCCCAGCCAGCCCCTGCTGCCCCACCATCGGCTCCGGCAGCAGCAGCACCCCAACCCGCGAATGACAACCAGGGTTGGGATTCATCTTTCAACTTCTGCAACGGGTGGACGTGCAGAAGTTGCTGGAATTCATCCCGCGACTGCTCCAATCCCTTAGTGGAGCAACCAGCGCGGGAGAGGTCTTTGGGCGCCTAATGAGCCACGCCCAAGATTTCCAGAGCCTGCTGCTGCCTATCCATGGATAGACAGCCCAAAAAGCCATCACCGCTTCCGCCGTCGCCCGAGAAAAGGCTCACCAGAGGACGCCCGCAGACGAAGACAAGGTCCCCCCCGGAAGGCGCTCCGATTCCCTTCGTCAAGAAGCAGCGTCCATCCTTCCAGGCCTGGCCTCGCCCAATAGAAGTCAGCGACATCCGTGACACCTACATCGGCATCGACCTGCTCCAAGTCACTCTCACGGACCCCAGGAGATTCGCAGTGCGACAGTCGCAGAGGCGTGTCCAAGCGTCCCCAATAACAATTATTATAATTGTACACGCATTGTTGTAAATAAAGCGTTGAACACAGGAAATCTCGTCTCTGCGGCACGCAGGACCTTGAACCCCCCACAATATTCTTAATAAAAATCAAACTTAAAAATTAAGAAGTTGAGAATAAACTATCTAAATTAAAGTTTTTTTGTTTATTATTATATGGAATTTATTATTTTATAAAATATTGTTGAGGAAGCCGAGCAGTTCATAGGAATTTTTTTTTCAAATGCCTAAAGGAATATACGTAAAACGTCGTTAACAATTTAGGCTCGAAAACCGTAAGGAAGAGTGTCAAAATCATCCTGTGTACGACGGCGCACGGCGTTTTGTATAATGCACTTGAAATATTTTCTGTTCTGGTTACCATGTGACGTCGTACATTGCAGTTCTCGCAACCTTCCTATCGGTTTGCACATACGTGGCCTTGGCATCATTGAGAACCATGTTTTTAAGGGTTTTAAAGTTAATCCTCTGCATATTTTTATAATTTACTGTTATACCTTTCACTTTGCATGTAAAAGTGTAATCGTTTTTATTCGTTGAAAACACCTTAAAGACATAGTTCTTCGGCCCTCCGCTTACGATTTCGGTAATTTTACTTCCAGGACCATAACATTCGATTTTACTGATCCACTATTGTTTTATTTTTGAAAAGTTGTCTACAAAGGTCTAAAACGAAAACGAAACCTTATATAACCGCGACCGTGATTTCGACTCTAGATTGTAAGTCCGACTACAGGTAGGTGCCCATCGATCCAACGTCGCGTCCTCTTCCGATGAGGCCGCGTACCAATTTTAGGCGATAGAATTGGACCAACAAACGCTCCAGCAACGTTTTAAAAAATGTTTTCTGTGATATGCGAATATCTACGCGGGTTCGCGTTTGTGTATCTGGATGATGTAGTGGTGTACTTGCGGAATTGGACCAAACACTTGCTACATCAATTGCATCCGAAGCTGGAGGTAGAATCAGTGACCTAACTTGGAAACCTAATCAAAACAATCCTTGCTTGAACATTTAGAGGCGCTATGATCTGCGGACGTGCCCAACATACTCCGATACTCCGAGCCCTCAGCGCTTCTGACGAACCTTTTGGCTAAGAATTATTTCCGGTAAACCAAGAAAGCTGCCACGGCCTTCCAACAGTCGCATTACCTAACCACTGGACTTCTGCCGGCCAGATTTTTAGAAACAATTTGTCCTCTAGACGGTCGTCAGTGGGATCGGTCTGGCCGCCATACTCTACCAGGTAATCGAAGAAGGGTGTTGTATGGTGAGTTATGGTAGCTACCGGCCCTAATCCATCGAGACACGCTACCTTAAGGATAGACCTTTCGCCTTATGCACCGTCATCCGATCACTGCAATGGTTTCATAAGTTTACGTTCACGGTCCAATACGGCCCGAATCGGCGCAACGAATTGCCAGACATTCTGTTTCGGAACCCACTCCCAAATGACTATTATAGCTGGTGAGGGTGTTGTCCCCGTCAGCAAATACCGAACCGCTGACTCCGCATCACCTTTCCGCTGCTTGTGCTCTCATCCAGGTAGCCGATCTGCTCCGTCACGTTCATCAAACCCAACGCCAGAACATCCTTGTGTAGAGACTCCTAATCCAATACATCGACATTCAACCTTATCCTCACGGAATACGTCATCAATGATGGGTGCTTGTGGAGGCAGGGCAAGGCCTAACAACAAGTGGTCGTTCCCACTGGAGCATAGGAGATCATCATATACGTCTGTTTATGATAACCCGTCGGCGTGGCACCCAAGCGCGGAGCAGACACTGCGGGCCATACGAAAAACGTATTTCTAGCGGACGATGGAAAAAAGCGTACACACTTAGACAACTCCAAGTCCTTCCTCGACTCCACCCCTACTCCCCCTCGGAACCATAAGAGTTGGTTTCAAGGGACATCATAGGCCCCTACGTAAGAACTCCCAGAGAAACCGGTATATACTGATGGCGACTGATTTATGTATCCCTTGAACAGAAGCGGTCGCCGTACCCAACACAACTGCCGAAGCAGTAACGACATGGTTAGAGAAAGTTATGTTTCAGCTGTTTGGGTACCCAAGGGTTGTGCGAATTTCGATAATATACATTCGTGGGGTAGGACACCAATAGGGATCCCGACATTGGACTACCGCAATCTTTCACCAGCAGGCGAGTTTAGTGAAATGCCGAAATCAAGAATTAAAGATTGTATCCAGGGCAAAAATCCTAAACGATAGGATCTCTATATCGATGAGATTCTATTCAACGTGCGCACCTGACAGGACGCCGTTACTAGAACAACCCTATGCCAGACCTTCCTGGGGTACGAGTTACCAGGGCCCGGTAAATGAAAACACACCGCTCTGAGGGAAAATCATCACAGCAGGCCACCCACCTGCCTATCGCATAGGCGGTTCGGTTTTAGAGCGCGCCTGTACCCTCAAAAAAAGCAACATTGAACCCACCTGAAAGTTTATTAAATAGAGCGTGAGGGCAAACAACCAATCGTCAACTTGCCGCAGCCGCTGGCAGAAACGAGAATCAGCGTGGTAACGAAGCTGACTGTTGGGTCGGTGATCTCACCTGCTGTGCGTACTGACGGAGTGTACGCCGCGTCCGCTCTGTCTGACACGCATGCTTTAATTGTCGTGCCACCGCCGTGGCTGCAGCGTCTTTCCCAGGGTGCATTTCTCTCACTGATAGCCCCATGTATCCGGAAAGCGCTGGAATTATGGAAGTGTCGGTGTCTTTGTCCACTACAAGTAATGGTTTCTCCACTGTAAGCACCGCTTTTCTAGACTGGAGAATAATTTCAGTTAGGAAACCACTTATGGGGAAAATTTCTTCGTTATGCGGAAATATTTTTAATATAATGGTTTCGGCCATAAAGCGCGCGACTGCAAGAAGGAGCAAACCTACGGCAAATGCGACGATAAACATAAGTATTCTAAATGTAAAAGTGAGAAACAAAGCTACGTAGTATGTTCCAGGGCCAACGAAGCCAAACGAGAGCCACCATGCAGCATCGAGCACGATTTTAAGAGTTTTTCCTGTCCCACATTGCTGCGAATATAAAATATATTTTTAGTTTAGATTTTTTACTTACTAATTTAGATTATAATAATTTTTAGTTAGCCCTAAGACATTTACTATCAAGTTCGATTCTGTTTTGAATTTCTTCCGTCACTTCATTCTTTGTGGTTAGTATAGACCAGAGGCTCCCAAACTTTTTTCCTCATAGACCACTTTGAAAGTTTTGCTGGTTCCGGTGGACCCCCTGCAGCTACTTTTCTACCATATTCCCAAAACTCGAAAAAAATGTGAAGATTAAATCTAACTATGGAAATTTGCGTTACGGCTGAGTTATTGGTTAATTAATTAATTGATTGTGCTGTGAGTGGATGCCAAAAAAGTAAAGTTAGCCAATCAAAAAAGTCATTCCATCCAACTTTACTCCTTTGACATCTGCCCACAACACAAGAAACTAATCAATTTTCACACATTTTACTTGGAAAAACTCCCCATTCGGAGTGGTAAAAATAAAAAGAAAAATAGTATATTTCCTTGTGTTGTATTTATTCAAATATGTAATTATGACACTATTATTATTGTTGTCATATTACATTGTAATTTGATAACAGTCGTAATATAATTAAAATAAAATATTAATAACGTAACGTAACTTCTACAATGACAATCGCAAAATAGTCATAATTTTAGTGGGAGGGATGTACTTGATGGATTGACAGCAAATTATCAATATTTGGCTTCAGCTTTGTTAGGAATAACCGCAAATCTCCCCGTTCTGTGATATTCAATCTGCCCCCTTTTTTTGTTAAAAGTTTTGTTACGACACTAAAACTTTTCTCGACGAGATATGACGGGGGAAACGCTATGAAAAGCTTTCTCGCAATTCCCCACAGTCCAGGATATTTTCCGGATATTTCTGCCTGCAGCCAAAATGTTTGATACCCTCTTTTAAATTTCACCTTCAGTTCCTCATTAGTGCCAAGCTCGAGTAGCTCCTCTTGTAATATCACATTCTCCACTTCCGTTTCATCAAGTGGATTTATGATCCATGGTGGTATTTCCATCGTCAGAATATCTTCAAATCTGATTTTAAAGTCATTATGCAGGGCAATATCCTCATCAAGGCATTCTACCTGTAACAAGTTCCCTTGTAATTGTAAGTTAATGTCATTAAATTTTTTGAACAAATCTGTCAAATACGCGATGCCTGCTTTCAAATTGATCAGGTTTTCTTTTAAATCTGGATCTTTACTTTCCAGAAACTCTAAAACTGATTCAAAAAGTGAGAAAAATCCTGTTAAACGTGCACCTTTCGACAACCAGCGTACTTCAGTATGTAAGAGCACTCGTTGGAAGTCTTCATCATTTTCATCGCACAATTGTGCAAATAAACGCGTATTCAATGCATTGCTTCTTATTTTGTTAACTGAATTAATCACAAATTGAAGCGATTGGTGCAATTTAGCACTCAAATTTTTCGCTACTAGGTGTTGTCGGTGGATGACAGTGTGCAGTTACCTCTGGTATAATTCTTAAGATGGCTTATAAACCACGACATCACCGGCCATGACAGGAGCTCCATCTGTTGCCACCGAAATAACGTTTGTGAATGGAATCGAATTTTCCTTAAAAAATCACTCAGGACATTAAATATTGATTCACCTTTAGTGTCCGTCTCCAAAGTTTTCGCGAATAGTAGCTCTTCATGAATTTCTTCGTCCATAACAAATCGAACATATGCCAATAATAATGCTTTGCTTCATTACCAGGTAAAGTTGACTCGTCCAGTTGAATAGAAAAATGAGTTGTTTGCAGATAATTACACAAGAAACTTTCAATATCAGAGCTCATTTCATCAATACGTCTTTGTACAGTGTTGTTACTCAAAGGAATTCTTTTGAGTATGTCAAATGGAGATTTGTGCAGAACAGTTTTTAAAACCTCTTCAACGGCGCGTAAAATTAACTGTTCTCCAATGGTGTGCGATTTTCCAGATTTCGCTATAAGTAATGAGATATTGTAAGATCGCAAGCCATCATCGTTACTTTCCGACGTTGAAGCGAACATACTGTGCACGGTGGGTCTCTTTTCATATTTTTCCTTCAATGTTTGAAAATATTTCAAATCTTTACCTATTTTATCAGGATGACACCTTCTTAGATGATGTTCGAGCTTCGATGGTTTTATAGAGTCATTGCTCAAAAATTTGTTGCATAAAAGGCATATGGGCAATCGCTTGTCTGCCTTTGATGGTAGAAAACCAAATTTTAAATAATCAACACTGTACTGTCGACATTTCTTCTGAGATTCAGCCATGTTTCGTATCAGTTACCTACCTGTAAATAAAAAAAAACTTTGTTGTAGTAATCTTAAGGCGGTCTACTTAACAGGATGTGGCTATTTTAACAGGATTAATTGATTATTGCAATGAAATAAACAAAGTACCGGCGACAAACTGATTCTAATTATTAAAAGCAATTAATCGCTAAGATCAATAATTGAGTTTTATGAAAACGGCTGAACCGATTTTAATGTAATGTAAAACATTTTTTCATTAATTATATTTTGATATATTTCTGTAAATTCGATAGAAAATACTTGTAAATAATATTTTGATATCAAAACATCGCGATTTTAATTATTTATTTATTACTATGATGCACGTTACGAGTATGTAGTATATAAAGACACGTACAATTTATGAAAATATATTTAATTATTAGTGAACCACCACACAGTCGGGTAATAAAAAAATTACTAATAAGACAATAGGGACAAGAAGTTCAACTTTTCTCGGCTTTCTGTTCTTTTATGGAAGTATCTAATAATGGCTCTGTTCAGTATTTAATTTTTAATACGTACCTACTACACGCAAACATTACAAATATACTTATTACAACATAAATATAACTCCTATCGCAGGTGGGTTGGAAGAGATTTCTTTTAGGAATAAGCCTCACCTTTTGTACCTACGTATTTTTTTGTAATTTGTTCATTTTTTGTTTACTTACGTGTACCTTAAATTGTAAAATAAAAAGATAAATAATAAATAAAATAAAAGTATGTATAACAAATAGGTAGGTAAGTACTTACTTTTCCGACAGTGGCAAACACTAACATCGCTTCACTTTACTTTACTTTTGTTTTCGAAATTCGGAAAAAAAAATGAATAACGTTTATCCGTGGCAATCGTATTTATATTGGTGAAGAATCAAACAATTTCATGCAAGATTGCAAGCACACACACCACAAGTCGTACTTCGTCCCTTTGCACGTCTGAACAAGCATTGCGGACGGCGGCAGCGGCAGCGCTTTGCAAGACTCGACACGTTGTACTGAATATGGAATATGCAAGTTTTTACAAGTAACAGTCGCTGAGTTTCTTAAAATATTTTCTGCCTTCATTGATAGGTGAACTCAAGCCAACATTTTAGTTCTTCACTATTGAAACCAGACCCCCGCTTACTAATTGTGAACACCCATTTTTTTGTCACGCCAACGTAGACCCTCGAGTCTGCCGTGGATCCCTGGGGGTTCAGCTGGACCACTTTGGGAATCAATGGTCTAAAATGATCTCTTGTCGCAGAGGAAAAAAAGAAACATTAATTAATACATCTCTAAAATAAATAATATAAACAATAATTATTGATGAAGCTATCGTGACCAATATAAACATATGTACACGGTATGTGAAAAGTAAATATTGTTTCCGTACATTTCTTTCAAATTTATTTTTGAATTGTAAGTTTAACGTACACCGGCGCGATTTCCAATTTCGTCTCCGATTTGAAAATATATAAAATTACAATTAGACCGTTCAAACAATGAAAATAACATTTTTGTTTCAATTCTAATAATTTTTTAATTTAAACAGTAGTAAATATTGAAAAAAAAAGATTTCACTCGCCCACCATTTTCACATGGATTAGGTGATTATCACGAGGTTGCAGCCTCTCCCAAAGTAAATATTTTCTAAATACACTTTTTACGTAAAATTTTGAATACATAACGTTAACACTCGGTATAGCATGAACAATTAATTTTAAAATGTAACGAAAATCGACTTCTACACATTGCGAATTACGAAGATGGAAAATTAATTCGCAAATTTTTAATTGTCTAAAATAATCGTACAATCTGTCCAAGGTGGACAATAAGTTCTTCGTTGGATAATATATATATATTGACATGTGAAGACCACTCCTTTGAATGTTCTCCTTGTTATTTAAGCTTACTTAATTAGCCTACATATGTTATGTTTAACAGTACATACTACAGTAAAAACACTTTTATTAAATTTATTAATTAAATCTTATAGGCAAGTCCAAAGGTTTAAACCTTTTTGTGCGTCTGATTTCGTCTGTTCTGTCCATAAGTTTGTCAACAAGAACATTCTGATGCCCTTCCACTCCTTCACTGTATTTAGCACCATATCTTTCTATTTCTTCTTTGACTGACGATATACATAAGTCATTTTGTATTCGGGTGTTGGGAACATACCACTGTACATTCACTATTAGTCGAATGGTTTTGTTTTGGAAGCGTTGGATGATTTCTATGTTGCTATGACTAGCAGTTTCCCAAAGCTGGATGCCATAAGTCCATATGGGTTTCAATATGATCTTGTATATCAGCAACTTATTCTCTATTGTCAATTGCGATTGTTTTCCTATCATGCAATACATTTGTCTGAGTTTTAATCCCAACTGTTTCCTGTTTTTGTGAATAGATGTTTTACCAGGTCATTCGTCGATCGAGGTATAAACCAAGATGTTTTGCATCATCTGCGTCCTTTAATTCTTTTCCATTTTAAAGTTTTACCTTTCCTCGTGGTAAAAGTTACTTGTACGGATTTATCCTCGTTTGCTTTCGTTTTCCACTTTTTAACCAATTTTGTATTCTATCAAGATGGTGTAGTAGAATTCTCGTGGCAATTTCAGGATTAGGGTGAGAAGCAAATACAGCTTTGTCATCTGCAAATGATGCAATTGTTGTTATACGGAAGTTTGGAATGTCAGCTGTATATAACAAATATAAGGTAGGACCTAATACGCTTCCTTGTGGTACCCCAGCTGTTATAGTATGTAAATCGCTTAATACATCATGTCGTTGTACTAAGAAATGTCTATCTGTTAAATATAACCTAAGTATTTCATAGTAGGGATGTGGTAATATCTTCTTTAACTTGTAACATAATCCCTCAAACCAAACCTTATCAAAGCTTGACTTATATCTAGGAATACGGCACAACGGTAAAACTTTCTTTTTATGTCGTTATTAATTCTTTTAACCACACGCTGGATTTGTTCAATTGTTCCATGTCAGTTCCTAAATCCGAACTGATGGTTAAGAATAAGTTGTTTTTCATTTATTGCTGATTTTAATCTTGCTAACATTAACTTCTTAAACACCTTTGATAAAATGGGAAGCAGACTTATTGGTCTGTATGAAGTCATTTCAGAAACATTTTTACCGGGTTTGGATAGCATTATAAACTGCGCTATTTTCCAAGTTGTCGGATAATATCCTAACCTTAATGAAGCGTTAAATACGTATAACAAAAATTTAATACCCTTGCTAGATAATTCTTTAAGGACTCTTCCATTTATTAGCTCATAACCTAGCGCTTTTTTGGGATTTATATGACGTGTTCCACTTTCTTGTGTTTTTTTTTTTTAAATAGCACTTTTGTGCCTGCCATTAAAATTAGTCTATGAGACCAACCATTAATTTTGTTCTGATAAATCTTAAACTAGGTACTTGTCTACTAGAGTCCATCCAATGATGTCTTCTAATCTTTTTCTGATTTATACACTTTACTTCACTCGCGCACTGTGCTCTGCTTTTACACAACAACAACACTACACAAGATCAGCGGGTTTTTTCCTCCTTAGTCTTCGGACATGATGTTGGTTGTCCAGTAGTTGTAATGCTTCTGGATTTACATGAAGATGGAGCCTATCTTCATGCTTTCCAGCAAACCTTTTTATCTCTTCCTTCACAGTTGGGATCTGAAGGTCTCTGTGGATGTCTGAGTTGCGTACATACCACGGGGCGTCCACTATGTTACGCAGCACTTTGTTTTGGAATATTTGTAAGCACTTAACATTTGTGTCACTGGTACAGCCCCAGAGCTGAATGCCGTAAAGCCACACTGGTTTTAGGATCTGGTTGTATATTAATACTTTGTTGGAGATTGAGAGTTTTGAGTTTCTTCCAATCAACCAATAGTGCTGTCTGTATTTTAGATTTAGTTCTGTTCTTTTCTTTTGACATGTTCCTTCCATCTAAGTCTGACGTCCAGATTCATGCCGAGGTATTTTGCGTTGGTCGAGTGTGGTATAGTAGTACCATTAATTTCTAGTAGTTGTGGGTCCACTATCTTCTTATTAGTGTAGTTCACCTGTACGGATTTAAGTTCGTTTAGTTTGATCCTCCATCTTCTGGTCCAATCAACTATCTGATTGCTGGCTGTCTGGAGCTTTCTGGCAGATCCTTCCTGATCTTGGTCCACTGCTAGAAGAGCAGTGTCATCAGCAAATGTAGCAATAACTGCTTCTTCTAACATTGGTATGTCATTGGTATACAGTAGGTATAGGATGGGCCCAAGTACGCTGCCTTGTGGCACACCGCTTTTATCTCTTTCAGGTCAGAGTATTCATCCTCTTGTTTGATTCTGAATAATCTATCTGATATATATGATGTCAAAATTTCAGCATATTCTTTCGGTAGCAGTTTGTTTAATTTATAGATCAGTCCTTCGTGCCATACCTTGTCGAAGGCTTGTGCCACATCTAGGAATACCGCGGAGCAAACTTGCTTTTCTTCTAGCGCACGTTCAATGACGTCAGTTATTCTGTGCACTTGATCTATTGTCGAGTGTTTTTGCCTAAATCCAAACTGGTAGTCTGGGATTAGGTTATTGTTCTCTATTAGTGGTCGCAGTCTCTTGAGCAGTAGTTTCTCGAAGAGCTTTGATATTATGGGCAGGAGAGATGGGCCTATATGATTTGACATCATTAGGTTGCTTTCCTGGCTTTGGTATCATGATCACTTCTGCGACTTTCCAGCATGCAGGAACATGTTTTAATCTAAACGCTGCATTGAATAGGTAAGTCAGCATGACTATACCTTTTCTAGGCAGGTGCTTAAATATTTCTCCAGTTATTAAGTCCCATCCTGAAGCTTTCTTTGGATTTAGATTTGTTTTATTTCATCTGCTACTTCTTTCGGAGTAACGGGGTGATATTTTCTGATCTTTGGTTTTCCGTGTTAGTGATATCTTGCCCTGGGTTGGGGTAAATATTTCAGCTAAGTGCTCTGCGAACAACTCTGCTTTTTGTTTATTATCTCTGGCCCATGGTCCATTGTTACTTCTGATTGGAGGAATAGTGGTTACTGGTCTTTTGATCTTTTGGTTGCCTTCCACAGCGAATAATCAGTTTCTTCGTTTGCTGATAGTTCTTGTAGATAGGTACTTATAGAATCTTCTTTAATTTTTGTATTTCTCGTCTAAGTTGCTGGGTCTTATTGTTAAGGATGGTTTTATCGGCAGGATCTCTCGATTGTTGCCATCTTCTTCTTGCTCTCCTCTTATCTTTGACCAGGTCCCTGATCTCAGCTGGATAATTCACACCTTTGGTTACGT
Organism: Sinelater perroti; assembly: GCA_036346155.1. Taxonomy (NCBI): domain Eukaryota; kingdom Metazoa; phylum Arthropoda; class Insecta; order Coleoptera; family Elateridae; genus Sinelater; species Sinelater perroti. The sequence goes on along the minus strand of JARFIY010000115.1, from coordinate 44,565 downwards.
GTGTGAGTTCTCTGGTGTTGTTGTATGCTGTTGTTTGGATGAGGCTGGTAAATTTCTCGGCTTCTTCTTCTAATCGATCAGTGTTTCCCAAATTGATGTTCAGGTTGATGTTGTTCTGCAGATCAATTTGAAAGCTCTCCCAATCAGTAGTTTTATTTGTGAGGGTGGTTCTAGCTGCCCTTTTTATTATCTTTTCACTTGCTGAATGGTCTGAATTCATGTCTAAGCTTTCTTCCACTTCTATGAAGTTAGAGGATACTTTTTTGGTGACGAAGAAGTCTAATAAGTCGGGAATTTTATTTGTGTCAGTTGGCCAGTAGGTTGGCTTCCCTGTTGAGTGGTAGTTACAATTCATATCTTGAATTGCTTTCCTCAATTCTCTTCCTTTGGTCGTGGTTAGTCTGGAGCCCCAATCTATATGTTTAGAGTTGAAGTCTCCACCAACAATGAATCTCTCACCTAAGTGTCTCAGGATAGTAAGATAATCATCTTTTTTAAGGTTGTATCTTGGTGGGCAGTATATTGCACCAATTTTCACTGTTTGTTTTGTTGACTTGATTCCAACCACTGTTAGTTGGACATCCTCCCTTTGCAGATGACATTCCTCGTAGTGGTTGAGTGATTCTTTTATTATGATTGCACTACCACCCTGGCTTGGTTATCTGGATGTATGGTGTGATATGTTTTGTATCCCCTTATTTTGAGGTATGATTGATTTGTCATATGCGTCTCTGATATGAGACAGACATCTATGTGTTGGGTATTTAGAAAGACTTCGAGGTCATGAATTTTGTTTGGAATACCATTGGCATTCCAGGTAACAATTCGTAGGTCTTTTTGATCCATAATTTTATTTTGCCTTCGGTATAGCACCAGTGCTTCTGGCTTCTAATCTGTCGAGTCTTGCATTAACTCTATCTAATGTTTTCATCATATTCTGCATAAGCTGCATCATAGATGGTTCATTTGTTGATGGGGCAAGTGCTACGCTTGCTGGTTTTTGTTGGGTGGCTTGGGCATAAGACACACTAGATCTGACTGTATTAGAAACAATTTGTCTTGGCTGAGGATTTGGTTTTTACCCTTAGTGGTATTCTCCTTCTTTTCTGTAGTTCTTTCGCTATTGTGCACCCTCTATAGTTAGCAGGATGTGCTTCAGAGCAATTGATACACTTAGCTGGTTTACTTCGCTCCTTAGCGCATTTTGTACTTAGATGTTCTTCTGCGCATTTCACGCAGGCAGGTGTCCTTCTGCAAAACTTCCATGTATGGCCATATCTTTGGCATCTTTTACATTGAGGAATTAGCTTGCTATTCCTTACTGCTTCTATTTTCACCTTCATGTGGTTAATGTATTGAATATCATAGATTTTTTTGATATCTTCTGCTCTGTCAAAGACTAGCATGTAAAGTGGTAAGCGAATGTGATTCACTTTATTGTTGTCAGTAGTTCTCTTAAGTTTTTGAATTACTGATATAATTTTAAATTCTCTTTCTTCGAGTTCCTTTGAGATCTCTTCTACTGAGGTTGAAGGATGCAAATTTCTGACCATTTTCTTGTATGTGAATTTTTTTAATAGGTCTATCCATTTGGTATGGCGTTTCCAAAAATTTATTTATTTCGCTTGTTTCGAATTCAGTTAAAAACATCTGAAAGATATTCATCAAATGCTCTAGCTTTTTCCTCATTACTTCTAACCCATTCGCCATTTTTCCCTGTAAGCGGTGGTATGTGCTATAGCGGTCTTTTCAGCTTCTTCGTTGCCTTCCATAGCGAGCAATCGCTTGCTTCTGTGGCTGTCAACTCTTTTAGATATTATTGTATAGTTGGTTTTTTACGTCTAGTAGCAATTTTTTGAGGTCTTTCGCAGCTTTATTAAACTTTGTTTTATCTGTTTTTGATCTTATTAGTTGCCAGCGCATGCGCAGCTTTCGTTTTCCACGATTTTTTTTTCTAACGCTAGCTGGATATTCGGTTTTACTTTTGCTCGGGGGTAGCTGCCCAGGCTGAAGTTTGAATAACTTTTGTTATGTTATCAACTGCATTGTCTATCTCTTCGGTAGTTTTTAGAGGAATATCAATGTTGATCGATTGCTCCACTCGCTCCCTAAACAGATCCCAGTCCGCTCTTTTGTTGCATAAATGAGGTTGTTTAGTCGTATACTGTATATTAGCATACATAGTGATAACAACTGTAGAACGATCCGAAGATAAGTCATGGTTAGATTCCACTTTCGTTGTCCTATTATTGATTTCTTTTGTTATACAAAAATCTAAAAGTTCTGGTATTTTTTGAGTCGGCTGGCCAATAAGTTGGTTGCCCCGTTGACAGATAAATTTTTTTAATTAAATTAAACCATTTAATATAATGAATAAAAAACATACTGCCTGCTGATATTATAAATGTGTACACATTTACTTACCCTCTCTCTTCGTGATCAGCAATTTGTTCCTTGGAGGGAAAATAAGCATTATCGCCTAGCTTATATTTTTTTGGCACTGCTGTAAAACGCCGATAGCACTGAGAGTGATATTTTTCAAAATTATTAACATATAATTATTATGTTGTACAAGAAGTGAATGTTATAGTAGTATAAGAATACATAGTTAGCCTGAAAAATTGGAATTCGTGCATGACAAACATATATTAGTGCGATGCACCGCACAATCCACAACAAAATGTTGTTTTAACGTCCTCAGAGGAAAAACAAACGAATATCTTTTGCGTTAATTTTTACATCAGGATTAAAAGAAACATCTTAAATACCTAAAACTTTTTTAAAATTTTGTCTTAAATTTGTTATCTTCAATCGTCTTTTTAAAGCTGGTTTCACTAACAAGGGGACCTTACGGTCTCGGAAATTCAGTTCGGGATGAAACTTCGCAGGTTAGTAATATATCTCAAGGGTGCCCACCCACAAGAGTTGTAAAGCGCACTAGCCAGAAGTTTCCGAGAAAAAGGGCTCTAAAGTTTCAAGCGCAGCTTATATACTTGTCGACTTTTACACTGTGGCAGCATAGTTTTTTACTTTCCTTATCCTGTAATAAGGAAAGTAATTTAATCGGCGAAAATTTGACCTGCCCAGTTTTTCACATTTCTGGACGAATTATAGCCTCAGGACACCAAAAAAGTTGGTTTGGGCCATTGGTTCGTGTGTGTGTCTGTCGGTCTGTCAGTAAACAGGATATCTCGAGAACCGTAAGAGCTAGAGACTTGAAATTTGGTATGCAAGTTACTTGTAGGTAGGGGACGCGAATCTAAACGGTTGAAGATACAAAAAATTCATGAGAATAAAAATTTGTTATCACGAGATAAACATGAATCTAAAGTAAAAGTTCATAAAATGGGAATTCGAAAAAAAATTGAAGCCCAGGATTTTTGCCAGAATTACCCAAATAATAGGATAAGGAAAGTCGTGTGATGTTCACACCAGATTTTTTTAAAATAAAATGCATGTGTATGATTTTCGTGGATTTCAAAAGTGCGTCGGAGAACTGTGAAAAAATTGGTATCGATTCCTTGGTCAAATTAGAGCACTTTTTGTCTCTTGTGATCTTCCGCTAAACCTCGCTGTTTCCTTCTAAAAAAATTGGTTAAGAAGTGAAAATGAGCATTTTTATTATTTTAAAAAGTTCACAGCGCCTAGCCGATGCAAATACCAAGCCCGCCATTTGGTTGGGTTGTGTTCAAAAAAAGGAATGTTTCCCCCAAATTTGAGCAATTTTAAAAAGACGGGGAATTGGAAGCACTATTGGAATTTCACATATTTGTAAATCGTTGGAAATGATTCAAAAGCAAGAAAATTGGGTTTCATATGAACTGAAGCCGAGAACGCCGATTTTTCACATGTGAAATGCTACTTTCCAAGCATAAACGAAAGGGTTTTTTGCATCGCGTAGTCCAGTGGTCGTCAACCTTTTCAATGTGTTGAGCTACTTTGATAATTTTGGAATAAACAGTGAGCTACCTAGTCGTAAGCGACGTAAGCCAACCTAAATGAACTAATGCACAGTTGTATTCGACATACATGTATTTATTTTACCAACTAACTAATACATATTAATAATAAACTAATAGAATAACTAATATTACTAATTTATACTACATAACTACATCCATACCTACCAATCGTAGGTGTTTGAAAAATAAACAGAATTTTTATGCAGTCACAATGGCATGTCACATAAGATTTAATAACGGTGAACAAAAATAAAAAAGTAACGCACCATTTTAAACGAAAACATGTGCAGTTAAAAAATGCGTGTTCAATGAGAAGGCTGACACTCAGACTCATCGATAAGTCTTTTAATGTTTGCAGTATAGCTTGATACAGCCATTCGAATACAATTATCCAAATGTTCATCTGTAAGTCGATTGCGATACTTGTTCTTAATAAATTTCATATTAGAGAAAGTAGATTCACACAAATAGCTTGAAGTAAATAACGCTTTCACTTTCAAGGCGACACAACGTGAATTGAATATTTTTCTTTACTTATTATAGGCCAGATACATTTTGTACTTTAGAATAACGACTTTAACACTAAATCATTTTGAAACGCAATCACTTCCATTTCTGTTGCAGCGATGTCTTCGTTAAAGTTCTGCATACCACAAGTTGCAAACTGTCGGATATCAATTTCCATGAAAGGTGAAATAACAAATTGCGCCACTAAAGCAATTTCGTTGAAATCCTTAAAACGATTTTTGAAGTTACCCTTCAAGTTAGAAACTATTTCTACATGTTATTTACTGTCATATGGTTTTAATGGATTTTGAGATATCTTTTCTGAAAGAATAGGAAAATGCTTGGCATCGCGGTTGATTAATTTTTGTTCCCAAAACTCAAGCTTTTTGATAAATGCTGTTATATCAGAAATCATTTCCGCCAGTTCTTTGTGTCTCCCCTGAAGCTGCAAATTAATTTTTCTGTAATGTCCACAAGAAAACCAAAATCTCTAAGCCAGATTTAATTTTCCAGTTCCGGAATCGGTTCATTGCGTTGTTTGAAAAATTGAACTATGGCAGATGGGACATCATCGAAACGTTTCAGCACTCGTCCTTTACTCAACCATCGGACTTCAGAGTGAAAAAGTAGCTCGCCGTATTGTCAGTCGATTTCATCGGCTAAAGTTTTGAATCTTTGTAACGTTTAATCTGTAATCTTGTCCACAATTTTACTACCAATTTCATAACATTGTATAGCTTTAGAAAATTTCCACATAATGCTTGCTGATGGATAATGCAGTGATAACAGAGAAATTGCGGAAAACTTTCATCTTTACGACATAACGCCAACAGAACCTTATCAAAACCCGCCATAGCTGGAGCGCCATCGGCTGTCAAGCCTACAATTTTCGATATTGGAATTTTCTCAGAAGAAATAATATTTTTGAAATGAGAAAACGACTCCTGCCTAGTAGTATGTCCTTTCAGGGGAATAAACTTTAAAAGATCTTCTTTTATTTTAAAATCACTAAAAACCATCCTGACGAACATGGCCATCTGAGAGGTGTCACCCACATCTGTTGATTCATCCAGTTGCAGTCTTCATAAGGTTTCTTCTTTTGTGCAATTATCTGGGACACACAGTATGATGCCTTAGTTGCAGCCTTATTATTGTCGACTGTTTTTAAAAATATTGACTGTTGCCGAATCAATTGGTTTTTAATTGTTCCAGTTTTTCTTTTCTGGTGGCAAAATGGGCAAAATGGGAATGATTTTTCAAAATTCGAATGTACAGTTTTATGATGCCTCCCAACATTTCCTTTTTTAGCAACTGAGACAGAAGTATTACATAGCAAACATATATTTTTACCTTTAATTTCTATAAAGAAGTATTGTTCTTCCCGTTCCGAATGGAAATGGTATGTCTTCACCTTTTTATTACTGCTTGCCATAATATTTTTTATTGTTCTCTAATTCTCTACTAACCCATCTGCTGGACGTTAATCATGTGCCGTTAAGTTTTAAACTGAGTGCAATATCGCCACGCAATGCGTATTTATCGTGTTCAAAGCAGCCCAGATCGTTCTCCAATACTAGAGCGCTGCTCGGTTCTAGACGATTTTATTCCTATATCCATTTATTGTGAGAATTTGCGAAACTTACAGAAGCTTCTATGATTTTTACACCTTTGTAGTACCAAAGTTGAGATAAGCTACACAAAATATATGCATATATTTATTAGACCGACATGGTTTTTAAACACATTACTAAACCTTAAACCGCAAAAACAGTTCTTCATGCAAGATCATTGCGGTATCCCGCTGCACGAACTTTACGACGTACTGATGCTATCGTTTTTTGAATTTTCCGTGATAGCCATAGTCACTTGGATCAGAACACTTTGATGGTTTGGGCTGTTTTCTTTGAATTTTCCCTTCCCGATGGACCAACCTTGGGTATTGAGCCTGAGCTGTGGCCTATTTGGTGAATTTGTTTGTTTAGGTACGTACTCGATACAATTAGCAACGTATCGTTCTGTTTTTGTCTTAGAACTTTGATTAAAGAAAAGCTTGTGCTACTCCAGGAACGGCAAAATATGTTTTTGCAAATATTCTTTTCGATAGATTTTCAAGTTATCCAGTGGCGACGAAAGGTCTGCTCTTAAAACGGCAACTGCATATGGCTTGCCAGCAAGGAATTTCTTCAGAAATTTTGCTTTCCGCTTTCTTTTCTAGTCCTCTGGAGCATCTTTCCGGCTGCAAGCAGTGTAGTAATCTTGCCCAAAAATACAATTGAAGTTAGCGAAGCAATCTGTCTCACCATCCGTTACCACGCACTGATATCGTGACAATGTGTTTTAATACAACTTACGGGAACAGGACTGTGCTCTTTGATCCTCTTTTGCATCCCGATTAGAAACTGTTTGAGCCCTAAAACTTTGCAGACTCTAGTTTTTTACTTTTTACACAAAAAACTTTCTTGGTCAGCTCTCGCGAAGAAATCTTCGGATTGTCTTTAAAAAGCTTCAATACTCTGTTTCTGCTTCTTAAAGATTTGTTACTCCATTTTCACCTACACTTCCTGGTTTCCTTTCCACCGTAAGTCGTTCCTTAAACTTTTTTAGCATGCGAGCGACAGTAGAATTAGGAATATTTGCTTTTCGAGTAAGCTGACGAGTACTCAGGGTAAGATTGTGGACGTATTTGTGTAAAATGAATGTACAGCACCCCACTTCATATAATGACTACCTCGTCTAGAGAAGTTTGTCCTCATCAGATGATGTTTTTGCGCTGGCTGATTAGATAAGAAGCTCACAAACTACTGCATTTATAATGTTATATTTAATTTTCGGTGCTCATATTCTGCCGTGTTTACTTTTTTTACTGTTACCGCTTCTATGTAAAGGTGATTTAGATGCTTATCACTATTTACTCATACTAATTATTTTTAAATCATCAAATAAAATGTGTCTAATTAAATTATAAAAATGGCTGTAGACACAGATCAGCAACTTATTTAAGACTATTTTATCATTATTTGATAGTTCAGGGACATTTGATAAAACGACCCTATATTTCTACTTCTTCAATTTATTAAACGTTTGTCATTTTTATAAACAAAACTTACTGCACGCCAAAGTTCTTTCCCTCAAATATGACCAAGCCTTCCTTATTTTTTGTATGAAACTGGAGACACTTATTAACAAACAATCCATACCGTTCAAAAATTATCTACAAATGAAAGTACACAAAATAAAAAATAACTGCATACATACAAGTTTATTTTTTGAAAACTACGTCAGGTAGATGGCCTCCGTTTACATCAATGCATTGTTGCAAACGGTTCTTAAAGTTGTTGTACACGCGCCTCCGTAGGTCCTCATCAATGGCTCCACCTTTGCCACCAATGGCTTGCTTGAGTTCTTAAATACACATGCTATGCCTCTGGAACATCACACGATCTTTCAGGAACCCCCACAGGAAAAGTCTGGTACACTGAGGTCGGGCGACCGAGCTGGCAAAGCGATTTCGCCGAAACGAGAGATAACAGTTTTATAAACTACAGCCATACTGTTTCGCGCGATGTGGGGTGTTGCTACATCCTGCTGGAAATATAGGTGTTTAGAGTCTTAGCCAAGCTATCGCAATTTTTGTTCAACAAAGTCCACTGACATAGTCACATAACGTTCTGAATCAACGGTCACTGTTTGATGATTGTCATTTTCAAAGAAATATAGGCCTACAATTCCGAAGCACCGACTCCACACCAAACCATCACTCTAGAAGAGTACAAGGGCTTTTCATACAGTTCCTTATGGTTCACTGATGACCAGTATCGCATGTTCTGTTTGTTTACCCATCCAGAAACAAGAAAATGTGCTTCGTCGGTCATTAGCGAATTATTCAGAATGTCTGGGTTTTCCCGTAACAAACCACTCATAGTGGTGCAGAAAGTAAGTCTTGCTTCCTTGTCTCTTTCGTTAATTTGTTGCACAACTTGCAGTTTGTAAGAGTAAAATTTTGTCTTTGTTAGAATTTGATTTAAACTTTTTCTATTGACGCCTAAAATGCGAGATTGCTGGCGTGTCGAACAGCGAGGACTGCGTTCAACAGTTTCCCTCACTGTCTGCAGGTTCTCTAGCGTCGGCACCATTTGTGGAGCTCCATGCTTAACGTCTAACACGCTACTAGTTTCTTCAAATTTCTTATGGTTATGTGAATCATAAACAAACACCGAATTCTGTTGTGTTTTATTAATGATTGGTAACCGTCTTTTTTAATAAAACTGAGAACATTTTAGGCAAAAATAAAAATAAAAATCTGGACAAAAGTTGAATAGATTTCAATGTTTAATGTCACTTCAAAAATTGTATCTACGAAAATTTGGATCTACGAACATTTTAAACATTTTTTGTTGAATTTTGCATCCACATGATAAAGTCTAATATTTATCACTGTGTTAAACGCATTTACAATAATCTTAATATTAAAACCCAGAAAAACGAAAATGATAATAACGAAATGAGTTTATTACTTTGTTATTTTATATCTCCAAATATCCAGAGAAGTTAATCATTTTTTAAATCTATTTATATTTACAATCTGCGTTGTTTGAACAATGAGTAAATTTTGTGATTACAATTACAATTACAATTGAGGTACATAATCGAAATCTTCTCGGTGGAAGGCTCCTTTGAGAATTAGTTATTGGGTGCATTAAATAGGTATAACAGGAATTCAGATGCATAGATATATAGATATTTAACGAAAGCAGTCCGGTAGACCAAATTGGCTGTGTCTTTTTAGTCCCTTGGTTGTGTTGCTGATATCTACTATATTTGCAGCGAGGGTGTTCATGTGATTTTCGAAACATACGAGATATTTTTTACTCATGCACTTCAACATTTCTTTCATTGTTTTCACTTTAAGGTTGTGATCAACGACTTCAGTTTTCACATAACAAGGCGCACCTATAATTGCCCTTACAGTTTTTAATTAAAACCTTTGTATTGCTTCTACCACATTGTTACCAGGTCGGGCCCGGGCGGTGGTAAATCGGGCGTCGGGACGCTATGACCGGCAACGCGTGGGTCACGGAAGGCTAAAAAAAGAAGCGTTGTCTTCAACTTACCGTTAGGCTAACATATACTTACAAACCTTACAGAACTTAAGCTAACCCATTAACCCTAGCTAATCTACTTAGCTAATGTATAAGAACTTAACCTACGTCTTAATTTACGCGCTGAAACGGGCAGCGATTTGACGCAGCAAAGCCGGTCCGCGAGCTGGTAGCAGCAGGCCGGGCATCGAGCAGCGGGGCTGATGGCGGAGCCGGCCAGCGGGGCTGGGGCAGCAGGGCGCAAAAAGAACCAAAAGGGACTCACCTGGACTCTTGATGATTTCTTCTTAGGGGGCTGGCGACTGAGGCCGAATGCGTCGGTGGCTCAGATTTTAAGGGCTCAGCTCGTGCCCCACTCTGCTGGTGAGGTGCAGAGTCTGAGGTGGAAGCACGCTGAGCTGCCTGGGGGATGCGGGGCTTGTCCAGGATTAGTGGACGCTGGTGGCGCCTTTGCGCTGGTTGGAAAATGCGCCGCCTCCCTTGCTCTGGTTGGTAAATGCCGTGAGGACTATGGTCAGCGGTGTTCGAGCCGATTATGAAGAGGTTGGCACGACACGGCGCGGTAGGGCAAGGATTCCGGTGTTGCACACTGCCTGACAAAATCGGGGCCAGGTAACATCCCCCACTCTGGAGACGCCATGGCGTTTTTATTCGGTGTTCTGCACAGCTTCTTGCTTGCCTTGCCTTCAAAAGCACCCATCGCGTATCTTTAACTCGAATAAGATTCTGGCCTGGGCTGCAATTTGGGGGCCTTCCTGCTGGATGTCGGCGTATTGGGTCAGCAGTCTCTGGACGTGTAAATTTCGGCACTGAGACTGCTGCACGTGCCCCAGCAGTTCGGCCACCTGAAGGATGGTACAGGCAGGCGATAGACCTGGATTGGGCTGCTTGGCAGGCGGGGGCGGGGTCAGCATTCGACCCAGGTCTTTGTCCTCGTCGTATTCCTCGGGGTTGTCAATGGAGTTGCGGGACAGGTAGTCTAGCAGCTCGTTGCACCGCCCTGGACGGTGCTCGATAGCGAACTAAAACTCCTGCAGGTACGCGAGAGCTTAGTATAATAATGCTCGACTGTCCGTGCAGAGGGTGAAGGGGTTGTCCTCCAGGTAGGGCCGGTACTTCGTAATGGCTCAGACCACGGTAAAGCACTCCAGCTCGTTGACGTGTACGGGGCCTCAATGGGGGAAAGTCTGTGGCTGCCGTAACTGATGATTTGGCGTCCCTGATCATTCTCTTGGTACAACACTGCCGCCAACCCTACTTCGCGGACGTCGGTTTGCAAAATAAAGGGGGCCGTGAAGTCCGGGCGGCTGAGAGCCAATGGTTACGCCATCCTGGTTTCGAGCAGCTCGAAGGCGTTCTTGGTTAGTAGGTCGATCAGGGGCGCCTGCAGCGAGAGATGTAGTCCCGAACCCAGTTAAGTAGACCCAGGAAACTTTGCAGCTGCCTCTTCGTCTTGGGAACGTCCGCGGTCCGTATCGCCTCCAGGTGCTCCGGTCACGGCTGGTTATTTTCGGTACTCACTATAGATCCGAGGTATGTTACTTCCCGCACACTGAACGCGCACTTATCCGGCGAGAGTCGCAACCGGTGTTGTTGGAGACACTCTAGCACCAAGCTCAGGTGCCGCAAATGCTCGACCCAATCCCGTAAGTATACCACCAGGTCGTCTAAATACACTAACAGAAACTCGCGGAGGTACCCGGCAAGCACCTGGATCATCAGTTTTTGGAAGGTCGTTGGAGCGTTCTTCAGACCCGAAACTGATACGCGGCCCCGTCGGAATAGAGAACGCCATGAGATGTCGGGACGCGGGGTCGACCGGAACCTGCCAATACCCAGATTTCAAGTCTAGGGGCGAAAACACCTTGGTAACTACCAGGTCGCGCAAGGTCTCGTGAATTAGAGAAAGGGGAAAGCTCTCGTCCTTTGTTAATTCGTTCAGGCGTCGATAATCAGCGCAGAACCGAGGCTTCCCATCCTTCTTTTCCACGATTATGACGGGAGGCTGTAGTCCGAGGTGCTGGGCTCGATTACCCCTTCGGCGAGCATAACGTCAATTTCGGCAGCGAAGAGCCTCTTCTTTTCCGCCGAACATCGATACGGCGGCAGTCACGTAGACGAATAACGTGCGCCGTCGTCGCCGTGGTGGTGGACTTTCGGAATTCGTCCATGACTTCAGCGAAATTGAGGGACAGTTAGCGGAGGGCTGTAAGGTGCTCTGGCGGGAACTCGTTCCTCGACAGGTTAGACGGTGAAAATTGAGGCGTTTTGTCTGCGGTCACTGAAGTGGACAGCTTGCTGCTGGTAGTCCAGGACAGCCTTGTTGTCCTGGAGCCAGGGCTGCTCGAGGATGACTTGAGTAGGTAAGGGCGGCAAGCATCAGAAATCGAGCCTGCCGGGTTGCACATTCCACGATCAATTGTACATGTGCTTCGCCTTGGATTTGTTGACTGGTGGCCCCGAGAAGCCTAGCCTCCCGACCGGGAAATCCGGCGCGCGTGCCTCGGATGGACCAGGTTGTGGGTGCTTCCGGTGCCCAAACAAGGCGGCGACCTCGACCCCGTCGAACCTGAGACGGGGTTGGTTGCCGGACTGCGGGGCTTCCAGCGTGTTCACTGCGGGCCTCGGTTGATGTCGGCCATGTCGTCTCGCGCCTTGCTGCGTCCGGGCCGGTCCCGAAGCATGCGCTGGTCGGGTGAAGGTTTCCCCGGCGGCGTCCAGAACGCCGTCCGTCGCGCTCGCGTTTTGTGGAAGTGAGGGCAGGGACTTTGGATTTCATTGGGTGTAGTTGGCCTGAGAGTTTATCTTGAAATTTTACCTGGATAGTCATTTATAGCATTAGTCTTCTTCTAACTGTAATTTCTAAAAGGAAATTGTGTTTTCGAATGATTCTTTGCTGCTCAACAAAACAATGTCACTGTGTAGTACATTAAATTAATGAAACATAGAAAAAAAACTTATCATTTTTCTGTATTTAGAAGCCTAAACTAAAAGTTCGACGAACTTTTTTATTTATTATCAATTAAATATTGGGAATGGTTCTTATAAACTGCTAAAAATTTAAAATATCAGAAATCATCAGCGGCACCTTTTACTTTTATGGGGATAGATAAGAAAAGCCATTTTTCGGAATTTGAAAATTTTATGATTGCATTTAGAGATCGGCTATAGAGTCTTTATACGCGGCCAAAAATTATTAAACATATACTATATTATGATGTGGTCTAATCGATTTATGTTTTACAGTCAAGTGATATGAAACAGAAAATAAGGATGGGGAAGTGATAGTTCCGTCAGAGCTATACCAGTGAAACAGGTAACAAAGAAAGCGAGGAAGCTTACTAAATTTTAATATTGCAAGGACATAGTGCCAACATTAGCGATGGAATAGCCTGACTGCTGCGCTCAAAAATGTTTGTATCAATTAATCATTTCCTAATAAAAGGAACCAGAGAGAAAGTTTTCATAAAGACACAAACACCTATAATGAGAGATCAAAAACTGAAAAGTCCCCTCGTGGTGCACTGGGACGTAAAGTTGTTAGAAGACCCCATTTTAAGACAAACGATTGACTAACCTCCAGTTCTAGTGTCTGATCTTGGAATAAATCAACTGTTAGGAGTTTCAAAATTAATCGCATATAAGTGCACAAGTTTTAACATAATTGAAATCAATTGAGAACTGGAAATTTTGCGAAAACACAAAAGAAAACTATTTTCACTGTGAGGTTGGAAACTGTTCTATTTGGTGTGCCCGCGGAATGTGTGGGTGTGTCTAAAAAGTTTCTCGAAAAATCTTGGGAATCATCTACGGTATCTTAGCAAAGCACTGTTTTTCTTAGCGTTTTCTAGCCCTATCGAATTGTACTAAACAGCAAATGGTAAATACCATTAAATGAATGACAAAGAAGAGCTACGACCAGAAGAATCACAGTTAGGCTAAATGAGAGCCTGCTTACCCTACGTTTAGAAAAGCTTGTCATCAAAGACAGAGTAACTATTTAGAATTTCTGCATGTACCAACTAATATTTCGAATATCAATGTAAAAACTTGAAATACCAAGAAACTTACCAGAAAGGTCAAATGACTATTAAGAAGCCAAGTGTGGCAAATGAGAATTTCGAAAGAGGAGTAGGACTCATGCGACAATTCAACAAATGGATCACAAAAGACGTAGAGTAAAAGCAGTTTCTGTTGCACGTAGCAATATATTAGTTAACTTGTAATTATAATTCGTAAGCAGTTCTGTATTTGTGTTTAGTTTGATATTAATGAAAATAAAATCACAATTTTCTTTAAAAAATAGCACCGACAAAAAAATTGTATTACCATTAAATATCATTTAATGAAAATCAAATTTTAAGAATATTAGTTTGGTATCAATCACTTTTATTTTTTTATTTTTGTAAACAAAAGTTTCAGAAACAGTATTTTGGGTGCAAAAACGTATCTCAGCGTTGACACCAGATCAGACCACGAACCAGTCGTAATAAACATGGGGACAACGTTTAAAAAGATCACACAGCCAAAAATGAGTAATAGCATTGACTGGGAAAAACTAACACACAAAGATATTGGAGGCAAATTTATTCAAGAAATAGAGGCGGAACTAAGTAAACTGAAACAAGTACAAATACATAAAATAAAAGACAAACAATAGTAGAAAATAAAATTGATAGAACCTGGATAGATCTTAAGCAATCTCTAAAAAAAAAAACAGGACAACATACTCAAGGCCCAAGAAAATCGCGAGCAAAAAAAAGAACTACGAACAGAATAATAAATTTTATGGATGGAGGAAGGAGAAAGAAACAACAAAATGATGCAGATGAGTATAAGGAAGTAGATTGCAAAATTAAGGTAGCACACAAAATTTGCTTAGAAGAAAAGTGCAATCTATTGAGCAACCTTAAAAAAATCATGAAAAAAGGAATCTACACCAGAAAATTAAAAAAAATGATGGGACGTTATATAAAGCGAATGCCAATGAACATAAGAAATAAAATAAATGAGAAAAAGACAGTATGGAAAAATACATAGATGAATTGTTTAGTGGCGTAAAAAGTGTTAATGGCCCAAATATATAACATCCACCTAAAAAGAAGTTTTACATACAATTAAGATGAGTGAGACAGGCGACGATGATATAGCAGTGAAATGTTTTAAATATATCGGAGAGTCTAGTATATAAAGGACAGGATTGTATAATAATATATACGCAAATGGTAATATAAAAAAGGATTGGCCGCACTCGACTTTTGTAACGATATCAAAAAAAAAAGTCAAAAAATTCGACTATTCAGCAGTGTCATCGTTTGACGAATATTATTTATACAGCCTTTGAAGAAAAAAATTACTGCTCATCTGTCTTTTTAGATGTCAAGGAAGCTTTCGACAAAGTTTGACATAAGGGCCTCCTATATAAACTCAAGCTTGTGTTTTCGCATAACTACTACGAATTACTAAGATCTTATTTACTACATCGTACATATTACGTCATCTCATCTCATCTGATGAATTTGAGAATATTGAAGTGAACTACATGTGTTTTTGAGCGCTCCGATAAATTAAAGTCCAAATCGGGCCTAATCGAGCCTTCAGAATACAGAAGTTAGAGGAGGAAGCCTGCACTTCAAAATAGGAGAGATACAGAAATAAGACAGGAAGCAGAATAGTGAGTAAAACAGATATAAATAAGAGCAAATTTATAGGTTAAGGAAAACAATAAGGAACAAAATTGCATGCTGTAGAATAGATAAAGGAAATAGCTACGTTCAACGGGTGGCTTGCCAAAGTCATTAGGATAGGCAACCCACCATACGCCGCAATCCGCAATCGTCGAGACACCAAGAAATGACTGTGCAGCTGAAGTAAACATTGCACAGAAGAAGTGGAGGTGGGAAGACCACAATAGCGGGTAAAGCTACTAAGACAAAGGCAAAAAAAAATGGAACCAGAGGGGATAGACAACAAACAAATGAAGAAAATAGAAGATATGTGTGAAGCTATAAGCGAAACCTATTAAAGATGAATGACAAACTGGAGCATCTAATAAAAGAAAACGAAGAAGTGAGACAAGAAAACGCTGTGCTAAAGAAACATGTACAGGTTCAAGACCGAAAGATACAATGGCTGGAGCGCGAGGTAAGAAGGATAAATATTATAATTAGAGGAGTAGAAGACAAGGAGAAAGAAAATGGTGAAGAAACAAAACAGGCGCTAACAACAGTAACAAAAATTAGGTATACAAATCAACAAGGAAGATATAGACGAAATGAGGAGAATAGGAAAGTACAAAGCAGATAGACAAAGACCAATATTAGTAAAGTTAACTACGGCAAACAAGAAAAGCGAAATACTTAGCAAGACCAACAAGACAACTGAAGGGAAACGATAGAAGAAAGAAAAAAGCTGATTCCAACGATGAAAGAGCCCAGAAAACAGGGACATAGAGCACATCTGAAATATAACAAACTGGTAATCAACAATGAAATATATGAGGTAAAAGAAGAAGGAGAAGATAAAATAGAAAGAGAGAAAGGAAGCTTGCAACTGGGGACCAGTAGCAGTAGCAAAAGAACGGTAAGTGAAAGGTCACCAAACGGCGGGCTGGAGGGGAAACTGAGTAAAATAACACGTACAACAAAAAACTACTAAGGGCAGACGTAACAAATAACACTAGTAAAGACGAAAATGGCAAAGATAATGGATATGAATTACTAAAACAACAAACGCAAATTAAACAAAAAAGTATAAGATGGAAGATAGGGACATGGAATATACGAAGTATAGCAGGAAAGGAACAAGAACTAGATGAAGAATGTAACAAGGCAAAATTAGATATATTGGGAATAACGGAGACCAAAAGAAAGGTAAAGGAGAAGAAATGCTACAAAGTGGAAACGTGGTAATATACGCAGGGGTGGAACAGGATGAGAGGGTGTGGGATGCCTAATAAAAAGAGAAAACTATGAACACCTTAAAAAATGGGTAGCTGTTACAGAAAGAATACTCAAGATAGAAATGCAACTACATAAGTCAACCAAAACAACCTTAGTAATAGTCTACGGTGCCGTGGTAGCTTAGTGGATAGATCGCTAGACTACGAAACCAAGAGTTGCGGGTTCGAATCCCGCTCTCGTCAATTCGATCGCTGACATTTTTACGGCCCAGCTCGACTCAGGCTGCAATAAATGGGTACCTGGAGGTCAAACTCTGGGGTAATAATATGCGGCCGGTACGTAGCGCTAGCCACGTTACTACCCTTGTGTACCGTAGGCTCTAGATTGTAGCAGATCTTATCCTGTTACGACCCCAAAGGGCCTTCAAGGCCTGTTACGGGAAACTATAAAACTATTATAATAGTCTACGGTATAGGAGAAGATTACAGAACGCAACTAAAAGATCAGTTTTGGGAACAATTAACAGAGATAATAGAAAATAAAACAGGAAGAATAATAATAATGGGTGACTTGAACGGAAGACTAGGGAGGAAAGATGAAGAAACAGGAGAAACAATAGGTGAACATGGAGAAGAAACACGGAACAACAACGGAAGAAGACTAATCGATTTCTGTATCATTAACAACTTAGTCATAAACTCGTTCTACAAACATAAAGATATACACAAGTATACCAGAGAAGTACTGAGTAGAAATGATAAATAGATCATAGATTACGTAATAATAAATAAAAAATACAGAAAAGAGATACAACATACACGAGTAAGAAGAGGAGCGGAATTGTACACCGACCACTATCTAGTAGTATCAACATTGAAAATCGAAATGAAAACAAAAGATAACAAAAAGGAAGCACAAATGGACATACAGAAGAAGATAACATTAAGAACTTACAAGCTGAGAGAAGAAGAAACTGCAAACAAATATACAGAAGAGATAGAGCAAGAAATGAGGAAAATAAATCGAAAGGTAAAAATCCGCAAAATAGAAGAAATATGGGCGCAATTTAAAGAAGCAATAGTCAGAACAGCCAAATCAACATGCGGAGTAACAAACATCAACAAAAACAAAAAGAATACACACTCGTGGAACGAGGATATAAAAACAGAAATAAAGATAAAGAAAATAAAATGGGAAAATACCTAAGAAGTAGAACCAATGAACACTATGTGGAGTATAAAGAAAAGAGAACAAGAGCCAAGGAGCTGGTGAAAAATGCAAAACAACAATCTTGGATAGAATTCGGTGAGAAAATTGAAAAAGATAGTGTGGGAAACCAGAAACTGTTCTACAAGATGTTGAAAATGTTGAGGACAGGTAAAGAAAACAAATGTCAGTACATCACAACGAAGTAAGGTGAAATATTAAGAGAAAGCTGACATAATGAAACGCTGGAAAGAATATTTCGAGAAATTACTAAACACTGAACTAAACGAAGACCAAGGTAAGGGGGAGGGAAATATAGATGGGGAGGAGGAGGACAACGAACAAGAAGAAGAATATAGACCAGAGGAAGTAAGAGAAGCCATAAAAGAACTTAAAAGAGGCAAAGCGGCAGGACACGATGGCATAACCACTGAAATGCTAAAACTATTAGGGACTAATCGAATAGAGACGCTAACAATATTGTTGAGCAAAATCTCAAAGGACTGTGTAATACCAACAGAGTGGGAACTGGGAGCGATATTACCAATATTTAAGAAGGGCAACAAACGGGACTGCAACAATTATAGAGGGATCACACTTTTAAGTAACGTATATAAAGTTTATCAGAGGTTACTAAATAAAAGATTGCAAGCAAAAAGAGAGCCACAAATGGAGGAATCACAAAGTGGATTCAGGAAAGGGAGATCATATATTCACAGTCAAACAAATGATAGAGAAGCACCCCAATACGGATATATATGTGGCATTTATTGACCTACAGAAGGCTTTTGACAGTGTACCAAGACATTTTCTATGGGATAGCCTAAAGAAAAGAGGAATAGGGAAAAAATTGAGGAAAAACATAATCAGTTTGTACAAAAACACCAGGAACTATGTCAGGACAAATAACACAGAATCAGAAGAATTTGTGACAAAAGAAGGAGGAGGGAGGAGTCCTAAGCCCTACACTATTTAACATAATACTGGACGATGTGACAAAAGAAGTTAAAGGGCGCAGCAAGATGGTGTATGTGGGGTATAGATATTTAGAGCCAATATATATAACAGAGTGTGCGTTTGCGGATGACTTGATGATATATGCCATAAACGAGAAGGATTTACAGGAAGACTTAGGAATAGTGCTCTACAAACACGCAAAGTAAAAGTAAATACAGATAAGACGAAAATAATGGTAATAGGAAAAAACAATATACAAATAAATATACAATTAAATCATAAACGAATAGAACAAATAGACAGCTTTAAATACCTAGAGATCACAATATAGAAGGATGGGAGAAATGAAGCCGAAGTTATAAACAGAACAGTGAGTGCCAACAAATTATACTACGCCCTAAGTAATTCCTTGGTTAGGAAAAAAGAAGTCACTAGAAAGACCAAGCTAACAGTATATAACTCAGTCTATAAACCAATACTAACGTTTGGATGCGAAATCTGGACGATTACTAAGCAGCAAGAAAATAAAATTCAAGCCAGCAAAATGAAATATCTAAGAGCAGTCCTGGGAGTAACGAAAATGGATAGGTTAAGAAATGAAGAAATACAGGAAATACTAGGGGTAGAGCCAATCAAGAACACCATAGAACGACAACAACTACGATGGTTCGGTCACCTGAATAGGATGGAAAACAACAGACAAACCAAAACTACATGGCAAGCTAGAACAATCGTAAAGAGAACAAGAGGAAGACCAAGGAAATAGCTGAAATCCTAAGAAAGAGAAACAGAAGCTGGCAAGAAGCGAAAGCACTGACGCAAAATAAAAAAGAGTGGGCAAAATTTGTGCACAGTGAGACATAAGACAAATAGTGAGGTGTGGAAAATTAGTGCTAAATGAAAATCTGCTAAGCTAGGTATAAGAACGCGTATTGTTTGAAGAAAATATTAAGAACAAATTAGTTTAAGTAGATAAAAATTAAACAAGACAATTAATAGCTTTAGTAGATAGGTTAATCACCCTACACCGAAAGGTATACAGGGTTTACTGATTATATATATATATATATATATATATATATATATATATATATATATATATATATATATATATATATATATATATCAATCAAACATGAAGAACTATCAGAGATATTTCCTATCTCCGCAGGCGTCCCTCAATGTAGCGTTTTAGCTCCGCTCCTATATCTAATCTACACTGCTGATCTGCCTACAGCCCCGGATGTTGAAGTAGGAACATTTGCGGACGACACATAAAGATCCAGCTCTAGCGTCTCAGCAGCTACAAAACTATTTAAACTTCCTGGGGGATTGGCTGAACCAATGGCGAATTAAAGTTAATGAAAGCAAATCTGCTCACGTAACTTTCTCATTAAGAAGACAACAGTGTCCTCCTGTTTATATTAACAGTGTCGAAATACCACACGCTGCCGAAACTCGTTACCTAGGATTACATCTAGACAGAAAGCTAACTTGAAAATCGCACATTACAGAGAAAAGGAAACAAATTGACCTCAAATTTAAACAAATCGCTTGGCTAATCGCCAAAAAATCTCCACTTTCCCTCGATAACAAACGACTTCTCTATAAGGTAATAATCAAGCCCATATGGACTTACGGACTGGAACTATGGGGATGCTCTAGCATGTCCAACTTAAACATTATACAGAGATTCCAATCTAAGGCTCTTAGACAGATCGCAGGTGCCCCATGGTATGTCACCAACCTAACTCTACATACGGACTTAGATATGCCAACTGTAAAAGAGGAAATTCATCAACGTGCAGTGAAACACCATGCCCGTCTTCTAGTACATCCAAACCCATCAGTCGAACCTTTACTAGAAGAACCAGCCTTCAAAAGACTCAATAAGAAATGGCCTTGTGACCTACTCAACCAATAACGTCTCCAGAGTAATATCAATAGGTTAAATCCCTCAAGCCTCTTGCCAGCAAATCAGCACATAGAACTAATGTGTCATATATTTTAAGTATAAATATGTACATAGTTCTGATCGTTGATGTATTTTTTGTAATAAAAAAAAGTGTCAAGATTATAGGGCCATCAGCTTGATGTCTGATGCATTGAAGATAATCCTGTTCATAATATATTACAGAATTAGACAAAAATGTGAAGATCAGACTAGTTAATCTCATTTTGGTTTTGTAAATGTTTTAGCACAAGAGAAGCAACCCTTGTTCTCGTAGTCTTAATATAACGTTGTTTAAAAATCGAAAAAGAAGTGTATGCGTGCTATATAGACCATAAGGCATTCGATAGAATGCAGCACGCCGAATTACTAAACTAACTGCAGAGAATTGGTCGGTAAAGACATTACAATCATAAAAAAAATTCTATTGAATGCCGATTACAAGGGTGCGAATAGAGAAAGAGACAACAGAATCAAAAAAATTAATAGGGATATTCGGTAAGGTCGTGTGCTCTCTGCAACCTTATTTAATGTGTATGCAGAGGTAGCTAGACAAAAAACTTAGAAAAATCTGGTGTGAACATCACACGACTTTCCTTATCCTATTATACATATATATATATATATATATATATATATATATATATATATATATATATATCGGTCCTGCGCTGCTCTCGTTCCATAACTTGTTATTTTAAAAAAGGACACGAGTCCAACACTCGAAAGCTGATTAAAATAAACAGTACAAGACAATAATTGACTCGTACTTAACATTTTGCTACGTCACTGAAGGTAACGGTGCGATCTCGGTCGCACAGCCTTCGCCATTATCGCCTGCGTGCTTCCTCCTAGCGGCCAAGCGCTCCCCCCGTCCTCCCGCAGTCGGCGAGGTAGCTCTCCGAGCGCGCTGTGATTGGTCCGTTTAATTAACTTTTAATCGGCTATAACTTATTTATTTGACCTCGGATCAAAAAATTTCATTGTAATTTTTTGTTTGTCTCGGTTTGATCTATCCGGTAATATAAATTTCCGGAAACATTTTATGAACACCCGGTATATTAAAAATCCTGAGTTTCAATTTTTTTTCGAGTTCCTATTTTACCAACTTTTATTTTAAATTCATGTTTATCTCATAATAATAAATCATTTTTATTCTTATAAATTTTTTGTATCTTCAACCGTTTAGATTCGCTACCCATTTTGCGGCCTTGCGACCAAACGGCTCTGCCGATTTTTACCAAAAGCTTCGCACTGCGCCTCCTACCTACAAGTAACTTGCATACCAAATTTCAAGTCTCTAGCTCTTACGGTTCTCAAGATATCTTGTTTACTGACAGACCGACAGACACACACACACACACACGAACTAATGGCTAAAACCAACTTTTTTGGTGTCCTGAGGCTATAATTCGCCCAGAAATGTGAAAAACTGGGTAGGTCAAATTTCCGCCGATTACATTACTTTCCTTATTATAGGATAAGGAAAGTAAAAAAAGCTAGAAGAAATAAAAATAAATGGAATGGTTTACAACAATAACCACTAGGCATGAACCATTTCGAAGAAGTCAAGAGACGAATAGAGATAGTACGAACAAGCTCCCTAAAATTGCGAAATATATCGCACAACTTAAAAATAAACATCCAAATTGGTCTCAGAGTATTACAATGTTATATATGGCCATTATTAATATATAATTACGAAACATAAACAATAAAAAATATATATTCAAATACCACGAACTGTCTGGGTAACCAACGAAGAAGTATTACCTAGGATTAACATAGAACAGCCATACAAGGTGGTTCAAACTTAACCGGGCTGATTTATTTACAAAACAATTTCTACTTACTTGCACATGGCAGTCTTCAACGTACTCCTCTTAGAAGTCAACACCTTTTTTCCAACGTTCTAGAAGCATCCTGATGCCCTTTTCGAAAAAGGCTTTGGTTTGGTAACATATCCACTCTCGAACGGCGACAGCGTCGTTGTCCGCAAACCGCATGCCTTGCAAGTCTAATTTGAGCTTCCGAACAGGTGGAAATCGCCTGGGGACTGTACGACGGATGTGACAGAAGGTTCCATTTCAATTTCGGGAGGGTTTCCATTGTTGTTTTGGCTTTCCACCTGCCTTCCGCTTGGACCGGATATTTTCCTTTACGTCTATTGCCAGGGGGTCTGAGTAATAAGCTACATTGACTGTTCTGGCGCACGTTACAAAATCTACATGGATAACCCCCTGCCAGTCCCAGAAGAACGTTGCCACATCTTTCCTGCCGAACAGCTAATCCGCTTTTTGTTGGGTTTGGGAGAAGTGGTATGCCACCACTGTCGTGATAATTGCTCGAATTCGGGAATGAAGTAGTGCACCCACGTTTCATCGGTGGTCACTCTAGAATTCAAAAATGCATCACTTACGTCTTCAAACTGTTGTAGGAAACGACTGGTAGCTTGCATACGTATCATTTTGTCCGTCAAAGTGCGTGGTACTCACCGTGCATTCACCTCACGATAGTGCAGGTGGCTTTTCATAATGTCTTCTGCACTACCAACATTGATGGACAGCTTTGCTTCAAGTTGATTGATAGTGCTGAGTCTATTCTCACGAATAAGCGATTCTGCACGATCAATGTTTGGATCGGTGACGGATGTTCCCGGCCGACGCTCATTCGGTTCATACACCACTCAAACACACAGAGAGACACTTTACCCATACTGTTATTGGGATCTTATAAATTTAAGCGGACGGGACGTTTTCTCCATCGAGGAATTTGATCACAGTGCGTTGCTCAACGCTCCGCGGTACCTTTTCTTCGTCCATCACTCTAGCAATTCCTAAACAGGACTGAACATGTTCTAATCCAAGCAGGAGAGAGCGTGTAGGTTGTGGCTCCGCTCTTTCGAGGTCGCACAGCTGTTGCGCACTGCGACTTGCTTAGACCCAAATCAGTCCCGGGCATATTTGAACCATCTTGTACTTAATAAATATAAAAAAATGCAAAACAGGATATTTCGGCCATATTCTGAGCCATACATAATATGAAACCTTAAAAGCCTTGCTCCATGTAAAAGTAAAAGGGAAGAGAGGCCGAGGAAGAAAGAGACAATCATAGTTCAAGAATATAAAGGAATGGGCTGGTCGAAACACTCAAACCTTGTTTTATACTACCTAAAGCGACGATAGTTGTCGAACTCGTTTGAGATAGCACCGAGAAAGAAGAAGCAATTATCATTTGCAGAGGTGGTGCAGTGAAATTTCTAATTTTCGAATATAAAGACGGCTCTATTATAAAGTGGTCCGGGAACGCTGCCTTGAGGCACTCCTGCATTTATTAAGAATAGATTTGTGTATGGTCTTTTGTATTTGAACAGAAAGTGCCGATTAAGGACGTAGGAATTCAGGATTAGAAAGTAGTTTAGAAGTATTCGTAATTTGTATAGGAGAATGCTTGATAGATGCTTATGAATGCCGTAGAACAATATTGGTTGTATTTAAAAGCTTATTACTTTATTCGTAATAACATTATTCACCGTATTTTTTTATCACACCTCCTATGCTAACAGATTACGATGACCAAGTAATTAACATGGGTAATAATAAGATGAAATTTTTGTTGCTGCTATTCATTGTATGAAAAACCAAATTTATGTGACTAAATAGGCCGTTATAACTGTTATAAGTACAAAATGCATTTATAAATAAAAATAATAGTCAAAATAAGCATTTTTAGGCATTTTAAGCATTTTGCCTGAACATCCGGGCTTTAATAATGAACTTGTAAATTATGCAATATTACAATGTATTGTAATGCAGCACATAGAAAATAAATAATTTGCAATAATTATATATAGAAGTTACTTTTCCAAGTATTCGTCTGTTTTTTTGTTTGTGATACCATGACATAACATTAATTCAAGTTTTATCAACATAATCTCTGAATAGCACACTACTTCATATTACAAAATGCAACACGAAACAAAGAGTCAAAAATTTTATACAAGGTCAATATTGCAAAGAGAACTATATATCAATATCCAAATAGATCACAGATTATCACATGTCGCTAAAGGCTACAAAAAATCAAAATCATATTTTATGTTTGACGATCTAGAAGAGCGAGTATAGCGCAACCTTGATATTCTACTCGATTTTCCTTATCCTCATAAAATTTAACAATATTCACTATTTTGCGTAAAATGGTTACAAGAGTAAAATAATCTTTACGTTGATCTAGGATAAGAGAGAAAGATTCATCAGACTCCACGGTTACAATTTCTTATGTCAAAAGATTTAAAAGTTAAACATTATGAAACAGTACTAAAGCATATGAAGATAAGGATCAATCATAATGTTCTAACACGGAAAAACTCTTTCAATAATTAGTCATTTCTTGAGAGTTACAAAAAAAATATTTTACAGAAAATGTCGTAAGAATAGGTTTTGCATGACGTGAAATAACTATGAATTACTTATGTATTTAGCATACATCAGAAAGAGAACACATCGATTGTACAATCTTCTTTAAGATTAAGTTGTAAATATAAAAATTTACTTTTTCATAAACCAAAAAAGCAATAGGACAAAAACATTCAAACGTCATAAAGTCAACAATGAGTGTTTTCTCATTTTAAATATTCTAAAATTGTTTCGGGACAACCAAAAAGACTCTCAGATCATCAAACTTGAACTAAATCGAAAATTAGTTTAGGTATGAAACGCAAATTCATTCTCACCTTCTCTAAAGCTTTAATCTAATATAATATAATAATAATGGTAAGGCTCTACGCCCCGCGTGGAAGCACGGCGTGCGAACTGAGAGGTTAAGGCTCTCATACGCACCATCTCTGGTGCGGGGCGGTGTGGCAAGCACCGCGCCTAAGACGACCGCCATTATTACCCTTTGTTCGAGTGAACGCAGATACTCATTTATTTTTAGTGACCGAGTAGCCCACCCGCCAGGCTTCAGAGAGCACCGGGAATTGAACCCGGGTCCGTCAGCATCGCAGCCCGCCCCTCAACCACGGGACCACGCTGGCTCTCTGAAGCTTTAATACTAAGCGTAATTTCGGAAAGGCTAATTCAAAATTTGTCTTTGAATGTGTACGCTAAGAGGAATTCTCGTTCCATACCACTTCAAGCAGGGAATTGTTATCAGTGGTCCATTTATCAGGCTGCTTGACCTCGACACATCTCTGTGATTTGTCTGTTAATAAACTGTTTGTGGCTCGAGTACAACACTTGCCGCATTTCTGGCTTTGATTCGAAGAGTTGTTCCGGAAAGCTCACAATCGTACCGCGATTTGAATTCAGATTGTAAGAAAGCTTCGAGTTCTTTAGCACTCTTTGTATGCCTATACGCTTCCCAAAGTGCGGCCAGTTCTTCTAAATTGGAGTTTGTCCAGTCGAACTTGACTTTTTTCGAAGCCATGATACAGTTTATTGAAAAACTCACAAATTCCACCAAACTTTAAGTAATAAATCAAAACGAATAACTGGTTTTATCACAATAAAATTAGGTTTAGTTAAATTATCGTATTCAAAACAGGTTTGAGAATACAACTTCTGTTGAATTAAAGAGAAAACTGAAGTTTTCTCAGCGAAAACATTACTTATATAGCATATTTTGCTCTCGTATGACACTTAAACCTGCGCTGTTGTTTTCGAACGCAACGCATGCGCACTGTTGTACAATGAGTCGTTTCAACGTCATGTCAAACTTGATGGACCGGTAAAAATTAAGTTTTCTGACCTAAATGGAGTTTTTTGGTAATAACTCGTGAACGGTGCGAGGGCAAAATTGGTGGCATACGACATACTGTATAGCTCGACGAGTGCTTTCGAATGATATGTCGCTTGACCTCCAGTTCAAATTTTCTTTGTCTTACTATAAGTACAGTTTAATATACTGCGGCGTAAAAGTATGATAGACACTATATAATTCAAAGTGCCACTATAAATTTCCCAAAACTGCAGCTAGATATTATTCTTAAATACCTGTGGACAGTTTAGTGTTGTTCGAATTATACCACAATTATGTAGATACAAAGATTTAGATGATTTTAATCGCCGTCCTATTAATCGCCAGGATGACGTTTATGGTTCAAATTTTAAACAAAGTGTATATAATTACTGTTTATAAAAAAAAAACTGAGTGCTACAAATTATATCTTGGTGGGGGGATACTTGCAACACAATTGTTTGTTCATTACTATTTGCATTAAGCAGTGCGTATACAAAATATACAAAAAAACTATTTAACTGATAGAGGTATGATTTTAAATTTTAAAAAATGCTTTTTTTTATTTTTTTTATTTGAAAATACAAAAATAGATATTACGTTTTTCTTATTGGAACATAGGAAAATATAAACTGGGTCTTTTAAAAAGCAACACACTAAGAATCCAAAATAATATTCTATCTAATTAAAAGCCAAAAAATATTTTTAAATAAAACGTTAGGATAGTTTTAAATGCCCTGGAAATGTATAAATTCCCCGTTCTGATTTCGGTAGGGGTAGCTTCATTTTTACTTGACTTATATCGATAATAGATAAGTAATCTATTTCTGGATATTTTAAGCTATTTTTAGACATTTTCGCACCTAAAGACATTCTTAGAAATTTGCAATACAATATGTTATCATTGTTTTCACGTAAAACTTCCTGAACTTGACCAGCATACATTACGCCTTGACGTCTCTTCGTTTCAAGAATAAATTGAACCGATATATAATCCCCTCGTTGCATTCGTTTGATTTAGAATCAAATATATCCCAATTGTCGGAATCTGAATAATAGACAGACATACGGCTATCCGAGAGCGAGGTGTCGCTTTCTTGTGAAGTACTGGGTTTTGATGATTTTGTTCTTTTTTTTGTGTTATTATCTTCAGATTCTATTACATTTGTTACTTCGTTACTCGCGTCATCGTCAGAAAACACGTCATTGTCTCCCATAGTTGTATGGACAGACACACTTTTTCCTGCAATTATATTTAATGTCCTTTTGCGTTTAACCTGCTTATTTTCATCTGGAAGGCGAGTCTGTCGTACCAAGTCTGCAAAAGTATTGTTCACAGCCTTTTGATTTAAATGTGTTTTAGACCAATCTGGCAGTGGCTTTAGCACTTCTTTTCTATTCAAAGGATATATCCCTGTGGCTCTGAATCCTTTCACCAAATGATAAGGTTTCACTTTTTTAAGAGCTTGCATCCAATCAAGTAGAACATCTCCCCAAGCAGATTTAACTGGTTTAAAGAATGCTACGTCCAGAGGCTAGTACAGATGTGTAGAGTTAGGTGGCAATAGTATGAATCTAATATATTATGCTCTCTCATCACTCGATCTGAAAGATGGGTCGACAAATTGTCGCTGATCGTGACTTTTGGTCCATATTTTTGTCGAAAATATTGCAGAGCAATTTGAAAAAAAAATATTGTAGGTCAAACCACCCCGATTTAGATCGATTATGTCTTTCACACTTCATGCCATTTTGAGTCCATGTGTCATATAAATGTAGCGCTTTATATACCACGTATGGTGGTAATATATGGCCTGCAGCTGATCCACCCATCAGACACTGATGTCTTGGACGAATCCATATATATATATTTCACTATGACGAGCTTCTCGTTTGATAATGACTTTTTGAAGACCGGGATCATCAGAAAAATTAGTCTCGTCATAAGTAATAATTTTGAGGAGGCACATATTCGGGACTATTCTCCAACTCGATCAAATATGCATTGATCATCATTTCCTGGAAACTTGAACTCCCGTCCGCTTTATGTTTTTGCATAATCTGACAGAGAGCTAACATTTATTTTAAATTAAAATTAAATATTTACAAATCTTATAATTATTTCCAAAGTAACATCAATCTGAATATTAATTTAAGAACGATAGAGCAATTAAAAACATTCTGAAAAGTTTACTAAGTCGGTCCAGGCAGCGGCTTACAACAACACTAACTCGGAGATGACCAGAGATTATTGCCGGATCGGAAGAACCCCTCGGAGCTACGGTAACTTCTTGTCGCGTAAGGCCGTAAGAAGTCGGGTGACGACTCCGGCCATCTTGACAGCTTCTCTGGAGGGAGCATCGGTCGATGGAGGACGAGTTGTTGGATAACCAGATGTAAAACAACGCCGGGATGAGAGGACATGACTGGCGGGAAAAGTGGAAACGGGGATTTTTATATCCCGTGCAAGTGAAATCAATCTTACAGGTCAGAATATGTAAAAAAATTGAAAAACTACACTTGACCAAGCAAGATAAAAAAGCAAAATAAAATTGCACTAGATGGGAATCGAACTCTCGACCACCGGATTACAAGCACGATGCCTAACCGGCTGAGCCATTCGCTGACTTTTGCAAACATCAGTGGAGCATGCATAGAACATTTGGCATGAGGAGAAATCAAGAATAGAATACGGGTCGACTTTTCTGTGCATTCCTTACACTTATTTTAAGCTAACGTAGCTCCGAGGAATCGGAGCTCGGCAGCTAATTCTTTGAGGGATATATATGAAAAAATCCCCTCTTTAACGTGGCAGTAACCGTTTATTCCGATCCGGCAATAATCTTTGGTCATCTCCGAGTAAGGAAATTACATACGTAATCAAAAGTGTAAACTACCTTGCTAAAATCAAAGAACTAATCAAGAAAAAACAAGCTAAAAGAAGATGGCAATAGTCCGGAGGTACATCCGACAAGAACATCTTGAACAATAAAATCCAGAAATTGAGAAGAAAGATACAAAAACTCAAAGAAGAATCAATCAATTCCTACATGCAGAATTTGACGCCTGATGAAGAAACTGACTTCTCACTTTAGAATGCGACCAGAAGGACCAAAAGACAAATTACCTCTATGCCACCAAGCAGAAGAGAGATGGGTCCATGGACCAGGGATAATAAGCAAAAAGCGGATCTATTTGCTGACTATCTAGCTGACATCTTTACGCCTAATCAAGAACAAGTAGAAAATATACTACCGGAAATTGATAACCGAGTTTCAGAAAACGTCACCCTAGCCACTCCAAAAGAAGTAGGTGAGAAAATCAAAACAAACAGTAATACAATATGATTACTGGTGAAATACTGAAACAATTGCCTAGAAAAGGTATAATCCCACTTATCTATCTTTTCAATGCAGTTTTCAGATTAAAACATGTTCCTACCTGCTAAAGTAATCGTGTTACCAAAGCCAGGAAAACAGCCTAACGAAGTAAAATCTTATAGGCCCATTTGCCTATTGCCTATTGTCTCAAAATTATTTAAAAGTTATTACTTAAAAGATACTTAAGAGATACTCATCAAAAGCAATAATTTAATTCCAGATTTTCAATTTTGCTTTAGACAGAAGCATTCAACAATTGACCAAGTACATCACACTTCTGACTTTATTGAACAGGCGTTAGAAAAAAAAAACAAGTTTACTCTGCAGTCTTTCTTGATGTTTGCTAAAGCCTTTGCAAGGTTCAGCATGAAGAGCTGATACACAAATTAAATAATATACTGTCGAAGGAATATAACATTATATATATATATAGTTATAATGTTATAATCCTATATATAACTGAGACTTTTTAGAATCAAACAGAAAGACGATTATTCGAACTTGAAAGAAATATGAGCAGGAGTATCCCAAGGAAGTGTACTTGGACCCGTTCTTTATCTATTATATACCAATAATCTACCAACATTGGATAATATAACAATAGCGACATTCACCGATGATACCTCTTTTCTAGCTCGACCATACTCAACAAAGTTCCACAAGAAAACTACAGATAGCAAACAATACCATAGTAGAGGACTAAGCTCAACGAACTGAAATCCGTTCATATAAATTTCACTAACAAATAACTAGCAGAGCCACCTCCACTAAGTATTATCGGTACAATTGTATCATATAAAATAAACGCTAAGTATCTCGGAATGACGCTTGATGCAAAATTGAGATGCAAAAAACACACGTGAAGAAAAAAAGAGCTGATCTTAATTTGATCTGATGCCAGTTCTCTTTTTCCGCAATTAATTGCTTAATATTTTTCGGGTAGTTATTACCTTTTATTCTAAGTTTGATTTCCGAAATAATGTTCCCCGTTATTTGCTGAATGTTTTTGGCAAACGATTTCACAATCAGTCAGTTTGCTAGCAAGTCTGTCACTTAAAGTCAGGTGTATGAGGAATGATTTAAATACATATCCCATGGTTTTTAAATATTCAAGTAGTTTGATGGGATATGTCTGACTACAAAGAAGTTTATAAAGTCAATAAATTGGCTTGTCAATTGATAATATTTTACGCTTCAGTTGGTTACATACTACTAACAGTTCTCTTCATTCGGTTGTTGTCAGTCTAGATCTACATCGATATCACATCCTACTATAAAGCTATATCGTTAGCTGTCCAGAAATCAATATACATATCGTTCTTTCTTTGCAGTATGTCTTAGTAGGTAACATCATACTGTAATAATAACTTTATAAGTTTTAGTTTTAACATGCGCAGATGTGGCTTGCATTTTCTCAGTCTGGTGTACCCTATCTCCTATGTTGCGAGATGAATTTCTTTACGATCAGTCCACTCCCAACTTTTACCGCATTATCTGGATGAATGGTGTGATAGATCTTATATTTTTGGTAAATCTAATGTGTTACTCTTTGGTGAAGTGAGTTTCTGTAATGAGACGTACATCAATTTAAGTCAAAGGTTACTTAAAATTTATGTTGCTACTGCAGCAGTCGATTGGTATTCCATTATATTATTCTAAGTCGATTGGCCACTTATATTCTTGAAAATTGCTCCTTGAGCAATACATTCGTCCATTTTGTTTAGTCCTACCAATATTTGTCGAAGAGTAAAGTCTATTGGCGAATCTTTCTAATTTACTTTTTTATTATTTTCTTTTGACTTACCTGGTAGCGCCCGATTGTACATCTTGGGTTTAGGAGTATTGCTGTTTTGCTTTGTTTGATTTGAGTTGTTCTCTGGAGTTTTTGAGAAAAAGTGAGCTTCTTCACTAGCATTTTTTTTTATTTTCTGCTTATATTTCGCTACCATACATAGTCTATAATTAGCGGGGTGTTTTTCTTTTCGGTGTATATATTTAAACTGTACCTTTTCCCTATTTCAATAAGTATATATTCTGTTCTTTTTAAGTAAAGATTACACTACTACGCAAGGTTTTGTGTTTTTGAAATGAAGAGGTGTACCGGAATGGACACAATAGTCGGCCATCATATGTACCGTCCATTTTCTTTGGTATCTTTTTTCCATCACTTTTATATCCTGGTGAAAGCGCTTACCAGGTTCGCCTGTAAAATCGCCGAGATTGCCACGACAGCAATTTAGATGAGCATAAAGAAAATGAATTTTGACGCTCATTTTTGCAACTAAGCAGTTTATAGCATACAGCATTCCCTTCACTAAAATGGTGTAAATTGCAGCTTTCGTGTTCCCCAAAAAGTTTTGTATCACATTTCTTAATGCGGTCTATGCTCACAATTTGCACTCGCTCGTGGTTTTCTCGAATATGTTGCCCGCCGTTAATTTTCGTATTTGTGGGCCTATAAAAATGCCAGCTTTAATTTCAATAGACGTGATTGATGGAATCTTAACACCAAGATACTGAAAGCAATTAAAGCCCCTGCCTAAAGCTGCCACAAATTGCTTTATTATGCCAAGTTAGATGTGTAAAGGTGACAACAGTATTTTCGAGGGATCAACCAGTGGGAAAACCTGCCGTGTGGTGCAAAATTTTAAAGGTCATTTTAGGAATCTACGAAAAAAGTTCACTCTGACACACCCCTTCATTTTAAAATAACACAAAAAAGTTGTAAAATTGCAGATTATTATTATTTATCCCGGTTTACACGAGCAGTATGATTTCTTACCTTTTACTCGAATAGGTTTATTTTTCCTGTTTTCATACCGGTGCCACTTATAGTTTTCCTTGTTCTACGTCTTTGTTATTACTGTGTAGCATTCTTCATCTCGTACATTAATTTTGATATTTGTTACATTTGTAATTTTAATCTGAAGGCTGGTTATTATTCAAAATTTAATACATCTAAGTACTACTTAAAAATTGAATTATATCTTTATAAGGCGGCGAAAAACTAGAAACATTCTCCGAAAAATGTAGAACCACTTCACAAAAGTTGCAAAAAGCATCATGAGTTTGCATTCGTTTTTCAGCGTGTGGCGTGGTGATAATCAAGTCGTCAGTTATCTAGGCTTGCATTAACCTTTTGCCTCTGCGATTGTCAGTTCCGTATGCTAGTTTCAAATCACCAAGGAATTAATATGCATGGATCCAGTGATGAATTATTTAGAAATAATGTTACTCCTTACTAATATTCGATATGCTAACCCCACAAATGTACTTTTAGGACCACTACCTTCCCGATTTTACGGTCTACTTCTGGTCATCAATGCTAAATTCCGGTGAGCGTAAGCCCTCCTGTATTACAGCTGTTTTAAACAGTTCAACAAAACAGCCGGTCATAAACACAATCACATCCTATTCTAATGCAACCGGTAAGTCAATCACCTTCCAAAATGTAACTTTTGAGACGTAGGAATTAGTAATGTGAGGTAGAAACAAACTTGCAAACAAATGAAGCACCCGACACAATTAAACTTAACGACTTTCAGAAATATTCAGCAAGAAAATCTAAATGAAAAAGGTTAAACAACGGCTCTTTAACATTTGCAATAAAGTCAAAGCAGATACAAGTTTCTCCAATTACAACTAAGAACAGATTCCAATAAATAGCTAAATTATTGAAAAAGTGGATACAACAGAAACAAATTAAATTGAACCTAAAAAGGTCAATTTAAAATAGTACAATTCTTTATTCTTCATTACGTTAAACATCTACAACCAATACTAAAATTAGTTCTACAGCACATTGACAAGCAACATTTCTACTATCAAATAAAATAAAACTACAAGTACAATCTCTACAACTTTATAGACTACTAAAAAATACAGTTGATGGCAACAGAACTGTCAGACGTTCTTTCCGCAAATAAGAAAGCATGCTTGATGTAGAACGGTTATATTAATTTAAAAATGCATTAAACCCGGCAAACTTTTTTAGGTCTATCAAATTTATCTCGGTGATTTATTTCCCACCCAAGTAGAGGGCAAATAAAAAGTTTTACGGAATCCTTTGACTCATTAGGACAGATTACAGTCTGTGTGACACGAAAATATCCTTCATCATTTGGTAAAGAGGCACTGCAGTACCGCCTATATTAATTCATTTTTAATCTTTATTTCATACCAGTGACTTTGTTATCTTTATAATGAGTGCAAAATTCCCGAAGCGATTTAAGTTAGTGTTTTTAGTTTTTTATCATAAAAAATGACGAAGCTGACGTATAAAGCGGCTGTAAAATATAAGCGGAAGTCGGGGGCATCCGTTAAGACATCCGATATGTAGAGGTTGGTCATGGAGTTGCTATTTGGCTTTCAAAGCATAAACAAGTGCCAGGAAGTGCAAGTGTCGACGCTTATCGCGAGCGGTAAATTCCAGGCCGCTCACTTCAAACCTTTACGGTAACATTATCTACTTATTTTAATATTTACTTAAGTCGAGTACACCTTAATTTGCGATCTACATTAACTCCTCAAATTAGAACCCCTGAGGAGGGGTTCTCTATACAGGATGAGGAACAATCATCTTAAACGAGATAGCTCCACGCTATCGCCACCCATATCGGAACCGAATAATAAGTACCTATTTGAACCAGAAAGTTTAATAGCCAACAATAAATTCTTTGTCGCGACAAAACAAATCGAAAATGCCGGCAAAATAATTCATCAAGGCAAACTTGCTGCAGCAATAAATGCCATGGATACCTCCGAATCCACATCATAGCAATTTGTAAATACCAAAGAACAAAAAATAAAGATCCCTCCAATTTATCTACATAACGAAGACAAATTAAAACATCAGCAAATTATTTCTGATCTCAAGGAAAAAGCCAAAAGTGAATTCTCCACTGTAATTAGAAATAAACAGTTACGAATAAATCTTACCAGTCATTACCGAGTAATGGCTAAGCATTGCAACGAGAACAATCTCAGCCTTCACACATTTAAAGACCCGCAAGCTAAATACCTATCCGTAATAATTCGAAATGTCTCCGTCTCCCTTACAGAAGGCGAAATTAAAAACGAACTAACATCGCTAAAGTATCCGGTACTAAAAGTTGTCAGATTTTACAATAAAGACAGACACCCGATCCCGCTGTGCGCAGTGGATCTAAGTGACACCCAAGAAGGCAAAGAAATCTTTAATCTAACAAAGCTAGGTTACAGTATCGTAGACGTGGAGTTAAGCAAAAAAGCCAAGGAAATTCCCATTGCAAAAACTGCCAATTGTACGGACACACACGAAACTATTGCCACTCGCAAGCACGCTGTGTGAAATGCACGGGAAACCACTTATTTAGTGAATGCCCCAAACGCCCTGGCGAAGATCCTCAATGTGTAAACTGTTTGGAAAAGCACCCTGTTAACTACAACAAACAAGAAACCTATTTTGAGAACGCAAAATAGATCCTATGCTTAAGTTGCAAAAAATAGACAAGAGCATATGTCAAACGAGTCATCACCCCCAGCACGACCTGTACCTACACTCACCACTACCACATCAGCATCAGCCGACCTCATCTCTATAATATTAAAGAAAATAATAGAACTGCTAATCCCCCACCACTTAGATAAATTTATGCCGTTTCTGACAACATTGCTTCCAACGTTGATAGACAATGGACCAAAATAATACCACATTAATAAATAATTTAACAGTGACTGATTGGAATGCCAACGGTCTTAAATCTCAACGTTCAACTTTTATCGAATTCATGACACGGCACAATGTTGATATTGCGTGTATCACTGAGACTCACTTCATTAGCACAGAAAAGTTCAGAATCCTTGGATATCACGTATACAGGAAAGACCGAGAAGCAGTAATTGCATCGGGCGGCATAGCGATTATAATCAAAAAGAAACTCAATCACCATATAGAATCATAATACAGAAGCTATCACTATTAAAATACAAATGGAAAATAGTAGCTCTGTAATTCTTACATCCGCATACAAACCACCAAATAAACGGCTTGTTGAAGATGAAATTAGTAAAGTTTTCAATAGTGATAAACCCACGTTAGTCTTGGGAGAC
The DNA here is from genome assembly GCA_036346155.1 of Sinelater perroti. Classification (NCBI taxonomy): domain Eukaryota; kingdom Metazoa; phylum Arthropoda; class Insecta; order Coleoptera; family Elateridae; genus Sinelater; species Sinelater perroti. Next base: position 8,772 of record JARFIY010000115.1, on the reverse strand, counting down.
TTAAACGCAAAAAACACCATATGGGGATGCCGAGCAAACAACCCTGACGGAATCAAGTTATATAATATTATGGCCGGCCACGGTATTTTAATATCAGCCCCTAATGATTTTGCTTACTATTCGTATCGAACAGATCACCAATCTGATATCCTAGATGTAAAATTGTATAAAAATGTTACCAACCCAGTGTATCAAACAGTAACTTCTGAACTTTTACAACACCCCACAAATTATACCTCCGCTGCCTAGATTGGCTAACGGTAAAACGGACTGGGGCAAATTCTAGGAAACCTTTGATCAAAAATTGATACGGGAGGCTCCACTTGTCTCTCCCCAGGATATAGACGACGCTGTTATACAATACACATCGGCACTACAAGAAAGTATAAAAGAATCAAATACACCATGGAAACATAGGAATGTTGCTGACCATATACTCGCCCTTATTAAACGGTAAAATAGGTACAAAAGGGAATGGGAAAGGTCTCGGTTACCTTACCTCAAAACGCTTCACAACCAACTCATCTCACTAAGAAGGCTCTGGCTTACCCAACCACAATATTTAATGCCTGTCTTAGGCTCGGACATTTTCCGACTTCCTGAAAAACTGCAAATGTGCCTCCCTATTTATTAAGTAGGAAAACCCAAAAACAATCCAGATAGTAATAGACCTATTAGTCTCTTGTCAACTCTGTCCAAGCTCTTAGAAAAAGTAATACTTACCAGATTACAAAATACTCTAGAGCTCAATGACTCTCATCAGTTCGGCTTCCGAACATCTCATTCAACCTCTCACCAACTGCTTCCAATAAGCTAAACAACTGAAAGAGTGTTTGAGAAAAAAGAATACACTGCGATTGTATTCATGGATCTGGACAGAGCATTTGACACAGTGTAGCGTGACGGGTTACTTCATAAAATGATACTTTTAAACATTCAAATCTATTTAATCAAAATCACTCATTCTTTTCTCATCAACAGGACTTTCAAAGTCATGATCAATTCAACATTCTCCAGTACAAAACCTGTAATGGCGAGAGTTGCCCAGGGTAGTATTTTAGGACCCACTTTGTTTAATTTGTTCGTCCATGATGTACCCACAGATATCAACTCAACGCTAGCCATGTATGCTGATGATACGGCAATAATAACACAGAGCTCCAGTGCCGAAACAGCAATTGAACTTCTCCAAAATTCTATAAATTTGACCAGTAAATGGTTCCTAAAATTGAAAATTAAAATAAATCATAACAAATGCCAAGCGAAAATGTTTGGCCTCAAACGATACGCCTACCTTACAAAAATTAAAATAAATAATAACTTAATCGACTGGAACCCAAAGGACGAAGCTGTCAAATACTTAGGTCTTCACTTAGATGCAAAGCTGAATTGCGAGCATCATATCAATAAAAAAACTCGCTGAGTGTCACAACAAACTGGGTACCTTATAAACCGCAAATCTCACCTTAGACCTGAGTGCTCATCTACAAATAAATCTTCAGAGCAATTCTTACCTACGCATGTCCAATCTGGTGCAATGCTTCAAAAACCTCAATGAAGAAACTCCAAACAATGCAGAACAAAGTGCTCTGAATTGCAATCAACTGCCCGTGGTTCGTCCGCAATACCCAAGTGCATAGTGAGCTAAGTATTCCACTAATAACTGAGTTTATCAAAAAAACTACAGCCAAGTTCTTCCAAAACCTAGTGCTCTGTTCCAGTGCTACCAAATTAAATCTCGGCGAAAAAGATATTCATGAGCGCCTCAGACACCAATTACCACAAGATTTAATTTGAAGACTGTATATAAACCTATAACTGTTCAACGTTGAAACTTTACGATAGAGGTGTGATTTATCTATCACTTAATCCTCACTTGTAATGTACTTGCCATGTCGATTTTTATTGTATCATAATAACTTAGCCATGTATTGCATATTATATTACAGATCCAGCTTTAATTATAAAAAAAGAGGTTGGTCATATGGAAAATCTGCCGTAGAGGAGAATGACCCATAGCATATTTGAAGACAAGATGTGCTGCGTCCAAATGAAACAACGCAAGAAAGAAATTTCGATTTCTTTAAATACGATTCGAAGTCGCCTGCGCGAAAAAAGCGTTTTTTTTTCGATCGACTTTGAAGAAATCTTTATTATCAGAAAAGCAAGTGGAAAACCGACTGGAGTGGGCAAATAAAAAATTGAATCGAGATTGGGACAATGTTATCTTTACGGACGGGTCTTCTTTTTGGGCATAGTCTTCCTCATCGAAAGCCTGGTCAGCGAAGAGTAACAGTATTTTTTATGGCATATGTTTCTGTAAATTTGGTTTTGCTTGCCTATTTCTGTTTACGGACAACTTGAACCCAATCTATCACAAATGCTTGCTGAAGTCTGCTGAAAAGTTTCTTGGTTCTGACAGAACAAATTAAGTGCTGCAAGAAGACAATAACCCTAAACATCGTAGTGAATTGCGCAGTGCGTGAAAACAATAAAATGACGTCACTACAATAGAATGGGCGGCAATGTTTCCAAATGTTAATCCCAATAAAAATGTGTAGTCGTATATAAAAATGAAACTTAAGGAAAATCAATGCACACAGTGAATTAACCGTCGCTTTAAATTAAGAAGGTATGACGATCTTTGCTAAATTATTATGCAAAAAAACTCGTCGAAAACATGGAAAAAAGATGTGAAGCTATTACCAGTTATGGAGGTAATTTCGTAATAGCTCACAATATGTATTTCAATAAAAGAAAAAAATTAATATTTTTATTTTTTTACGACTAAAACGGTCACTTATTTATTGAACAGACTGTATAATGCTAAAAACACCGTACGGGATTCAAGATGTTTATCGCCTTGACGAGATAAATGTCTGAAAACTGTTATAGAACGATATAACTTAGGATTTATTTTTATCCTTGAATCGATTTACAGACCAATGAATCATAGCTAACTATCAGATTTACTAGACTTTTTTTACCCTAAAAAGAATTGTATAAGAATTCCTGAGTATTAAATCACGCCTTGACCAAACCTACGCCTATACGACAACAAAATAAATTAGAAACTCTATAGAACGATTATATCATTAAAAATCTTATTTGACTTAGAAACGGCAGTGGAAAAGAAAAATAGAATTGTTCAATGAGCAGCAACCAAATCAACACCTACTATCTTTTCAAAAAAATATAGTCAAAACTGCCCATTAGGAAGAAAATTTAAAAACTTGCTAAAAAGCAACACTTGAGCAGAACTTTGCAACAAATTAAACAGAGGTTAAATCGAACAGTGAATGAAGTTATAAAAAGCTATTTTACTCAATTAACTCTAACAGCCGACTCAGATTATTTGCTATGGAAAGCAGCTAGACGGTTGACGCAACCAAGATAACCCATACCCCTACTAAAAAAATCTGGTGTGAACATCACACGACTTTCCTTATCCTATTATTTGGGTAATTTTGGCAAAAATTCTGGGCCTCAATTTTTTTTCGAGTTCCTATTTTACCAACTTTTACTTGAAATTCATGTTTATCTCGGATTAAACAAATCATTTTTATTCTCATGAATTTTTTGTATCTTCAACCGTTTAGATTCGCGACCGCTTTGCGATCGATTTTGCGACCTTGCGACCAAACGTCTAGGCCGATTTCTACCAAAAGTTTCGCACTGAGTGCCCTACCTACAAGTAACTTACATACCAAATTTCAAGTCTCTAGCTCTTACGGTTCTCGAGATATCCCGTTTACTGGCAGTCCGACAGAGAGACAGACACAGATACACGCGCGCGCGCACGACCCAACAGCTCAAACCAACTTTTTTGGAGTCCTGGGGCTATAATTCGTCCAGAAATGTAAAAAACTGGGTAGGTCAAATCTCCGCCGATTACATTACTTTCCTTATTATAGGATAAGGAAAGTAAAAAAGAGAATCGCTTATGGGCGAAGGCGGACCTGGAAAAGACAGAAGTTTGTGTTCAAGCCAGAAAAAGAAGACAAAAAAGTAGAACAATTTCTTACCGTGCCGTACCAGACTAAAGTACGTAACTATTATTACATCTTTAAGTAGGTATTTAATATTGTGAGATACGCCCCGAAGGCAATGGTAATGATTTCAGAATAAAGATATATTTATATACATTTAATATCCTTTAAAATAACATCTTTGAACATCAATACGCCCTAGAGTAGGTTTTGCTGCGTGTCATAGGTCACCTGGAAGTCTTAAAAGTGACTCACTTTCAGAATACTCGTCACAACAGTCTGCATATTTTTGTCAACCGAAAAACGGTGCTCTTTCAATCTGGATCTAAGCCAGGGAAATAAATTAAAAGACGTGAAAAGTCAAGTCCGGGCTGCAGTGAGGTTGAGGTAGCGTTATCGTGGTTTGTTTCCTTATAAACTCTCTTACTAGCAGTGACGCATGGTAATTCCATCGTGACCATATTTATGCACAATAGATTTTGGAAATATCACTTTATCTGCTTCAATCTGACACTCAGTTTATAACTATTTTTATCTTAGCCACATTGTCCGAAATGTGGGGCGTTCTGTCCTGTCCATTGCTCATCTTCGGCGTCTTTCTCCCTTCTCCTAACGCCTTATACCACTTAAACGCTTGTGCTTTCGTTAAAGCGTCCTTCCCTTTCATAGCAGGCGTCTTGGTTTTGGATTATACCCAAAAGAAAAAAAGAACAATGCCCAGCCGAAACAAAAAGATTGAGATTAATTTACGTAGCACTTCGCGCATTATCCTGCAGATACAACCAAGCCGCTACAGATCTCAAAAAACTAACAAAAGAACGACTTCCTCCAAAAGTACCTAGAAAATTTAAATAATACAGCCGATTTCGAACATTCTTTCTAGAAATCCACTAACAATATAAAAAAAAACAACGGCAACTGATTTCTTCAATACAAAAGGTGGGCAGATCCTAGGAATGTTCAGATCAAGAAAAGGTCTAACTATTAGCTGATCACCTTCAACGATCACCGTAGACGAGGAACGAGAAATAATAAAAACACTAGAAGCACTTTATTAAATGGCAACACTTCCAAATCGCCTAGCGAAATCAAGGATACGATCAAAAATAAAATAGCCCCCAAAAAAAAAACGCCTCAAAGAACTCCCTCGTAAAGGCATAATAATGCCTTTTGTATTTTTGATACATAATGTAGTGCTGAGACTAGAGTACTTTTTGGCTTAGTTGAAAGTCGCACATAGTATTCTAAAAAACAAGATCTCTTCCTATAGATCTACCAGTCTATTAACTATCATGGGTCAATTGCTAGAGAAACTATTAGCAAAACTGATTGTAGTTTAGAAAACCAGTATCTAATACCGGGTCACTAGTTCAGGTTCAGAAAATATCACTTCACGACCGAACAAGTGCACAGATTAGTGAATGGTTTTAATAAAACCTTTAAAAACAAGACGGGTGTAAAATCCGGAAAGGTAACTTTCGAAAGCGAAGCATGTCATGCGTGTGACATTGTGACCCCCTTATCTTGGGTCAAATGAGAGCTACACGTCTGAAATACCGAAGAAGAAATCAACCTAAGGTATCTACTGACCAAATATGAGGTGTAATTTCGGAGATATCGTGTCAACAGACACACACACAGTCAGACAGACAGGATCGTAATAGCATTAACTTTCGTCTACGCCTTAGAGGCTTTCAAAAGTTAATAAGCAGTACTGCTCGACAGCACTTCTAGATGACAAAGTATGGCACAAAGGCCTCTTACACAAACTCAAGACATCAATGCTATACGGTTACTTCACTGTTCTTAAAACATTTTTAGGAGCTACTTAGATACTTCCAAGTAAAATATGGCCAAGGAACATCCGAATTATTTCTAATAAAATTCGGCGTTTCCCAAAGGAGCATATTGAGTCCAATATTAAATCTACTATTTACAACAAATGTTCCTACACGTATATAGTCCAGTATTGCAGGTGATAAAGTTGTGCTAGTAAAACACTAAGATCCAGCAGTAGCACCTACACTCGTACAACTAAATTTATATAAAATCGAAAATGGAGGGTTAAGATCGAAGAAGCTAAATCTGCCAATATAACTAACGTTTATCAAATATAAAGAAATATTTTCTCACCTGCGTATATATATAAATATACAAATGTTTAAGTTATTATGATCATATTTTTTTAAGTTTAATTTTTATTTATTTTTTTAAATTCTCTGACAATCTGTATTTAATTACATGAGGCATGACTATTGTAAGAACTTTTTAAATTACATTTTAAAATTTAAGACGTAAAAATACAAAAAAAATACTAACTATACAGAAGATATTTCACAATCTGGCAACGTTGCAATTGCACACACTGTCGGTGTAGACATTCAAGGCTCGTCCATTTTGTTTTTTGGTGCAGTAATGTTTCGTATCTATAAATGCTGAGCTTATTTTCGTTTTCTTTGTGGTAGAAGTAGAGTTCAAGCCGCTGCACCTGTGCACACGAGTGTCGTGCATGATAAAGCGGTGCAAGCAATGCCCGCTCGACCACCAGCACCGCTATCCGACGATTTCGCCCGGTGAAGAGTAGAAGCATAAGGTGGAACGGGGGCGGCCATCATGGCCCACTAAAATCCACGCCAAGACACCGCAGCTGCCGGGAGTCACGGGACAGGCTCCCACGGACTCCCAAGCACGACAAGAAGTCAACGTTAACATTTTCTTTATAATCAGGTAAAGAATTTACATCGCCGCAGGTAATTACAGGTCATATTACAATGTAAATTTGCAGGACGAAAAGCGTCGGTATTTCTTAAAACCTAAAAGCACCCGATAATTTGGGTAAATGGTTGCAGATAATATTACTGGTCGTCAATCGCAAAGGGCTCGGGCGTGGATCACAGAAAATGGACAGACACCCTGATGTAACGGCTGATATTCGGGCGCAAGATTCGCTTGCAGCGCCTAAACAACCGCGATGGTTTTGTACAGGCAACTTTAAGTGTTTGCCAAAAAGTAAGTGTTTATTAGTGCTAATTTTTGCCATTAGAAAACCGCCTTCCTTTATCGAATTTTTATTGATATTTCAGGGATGAGTTGTATTGTTGCTCCATTTATATTTTGTTTATTGATATTCCACTCTAGTCTCGGTTTGCTCAGCAAGGCGCTTGAAAAGTGATCTTAAGTTTGTTTTGTAGAATTCTTCTGAATTAGGGGCCCGACATATGTATCATCTTACATTCAACTAAACACCACAAGTTAAACTGTGCCAAGTTTGCGCAGTTTGGCCCGCTAGAGGTTTTACTACATATACAATTAGACCTGAAAAATGCAGATTAAGTTTGTAATTTAGATAGAAGTGTATCAGAATAGTAATAACTTGGCTGCAAATAGGTGCAAAGCTCCATATAACCTTTGCAAATTGAAATACGTCATTTAACAACATATTTGCTATCAGCAAGTACGTACTCTTTGAATTTAAGGTGTTTTTTTATTCCAAGTTAAAAAGAGTTCAACAGATATATACATGCAGTGTACCGAGTGCTCAGGTATATTCAATAAAAGAAAAAATTATAACAATGTAAAGCCAGATATTAGAAAGACCAAGTCTAAGTTTGAATGCAGTACATATTTAGAGTTATTTTTATGTAAATATACATTAGAACAGCATGTAAAAGGCTTCTGCATAGAAGAAAGTGGATGCAGCTACTCGCAATGATCAAAAAATACTTTCCGTTCACTTGTTTATAAGATGTACGTACATAAAAATTAACAAATGAAGCAAGTACATGATCACTTGACCACCAAACATTCGGTGGAGATTGAAGTTGAAATCATTAAGATTATGCCTGGCTGGTAACACATCTGATATTCATATATTTTCGTATTGATATTTTAGTATGAATCATCATCACCATCCGTCCTGTAAGTCCCGAAGAACTATAGGGCGCCTGTACAGGCGTTTCAAGACAGAAGAAGAATTAGCCCAAGATTGTCAGTCTTGCATTAATACACAATTTCACTTTCACGTAGATATGAGTTCACTTCAACTTAAACTTTGAATTAACAAATTTAACAAGTTACAAACAAATCAAATTTTATATGGTACAGTTAAGCTCTTTAATTAAAGGTTATTGATCTAACATTACCCCCGTGTTCACGCATAAACTTTCTATGATGTTTTCCCACGTGTCTTTATTTCGGGCTGTTTGTTTTACTTGACTCCATGTTGCATTTATTCCCTTACATTCTTTCACTACATTTCTTTTCCATGTCAAGTTAGGTCTGTCTGCTTTCTTTTTTCCTTTGATGGTGTACTCGAGAGCTCTCCTGGTTATGTCCGAGACTGGTTTTCTTAAGGTGTGCCCCATCCAATTTCATCGTTGTCTCTTTATACTTATGTGGATAGGTTCTTGACCAGATATTACGGTTGGCCAGTATATTTTCAGTATTTTTCTTAAACATTTATTGATGAAGGTTTGAGTTTCTTTGGTTTGCTGCTTATTTAGTGCCCATGATTCAGATCCATATAAGAGTATGCCAATTATATTTGTATTGAAGATTCGGATCTTGGTATTTCTTGATGATTCATTTGCTGTATTTTTTGTAATATTTTACATGAGGTTTCTGCTTTACCAATTCTCAATTCAACGTCTGCTTGACAACCCCCTTTTGCCTCTAATGTACTTCCGAGTATTTATTACATTTAGTACTAGATGTCCGATACCTTGATCTTTATTGGCTGTATTTAATGTATTTGTCTTTTTAGTGTTTATGTTTAGTCCAGTTT